>JAQGAU010002214.1:0-16216 GCA_034698045.1 Paramacrobiotus richtersi
AGCGGTTTTTGCGAGTGTTAAAGTGAGGCCGATGGCCATATTAAATTTCCCGACATCTAGTCGCCCTTCGTTTCAGTTACTACCATTAATGTGGTAATGATTACAGTTCTTAGAAATCGAATTAACATTCACGACACTCGTGGAATATTTCACTCTGGTACCTAGAATGTTTAATGCACAGTCTCATTCTGGGATTTACGTACAGTCAAATACCTCATGCGAAGCCGCTTGCTCGCTCGCTCAGTAATTAAGAGAGCAGTTACATTGTTTCTAGATGCTGTTGATGTTTATGTAATTACAAGTATATGACATGTTATGTTTATGTTCACTGTTTATGTAGAATACTTGGCATAGAGTAAACAATGCAGTTGTTCTCTCAATTACTACCAGCAGCAAGCTGAGTGAGCTGACTACAGAGCACAACATGCACAGAGACTGTTATACGGCCACTGAAATTCTGCAGCATTAATTTTTCAATGAGATTGTCTGTACAAAGTTTCGTTTATGAGTTATAACCCACAGCCAAAACGCTGTCCGTTGTACATCCACCAAGAAACAAATTATCAGCGCAGGTTTCATTATTCTGTTACTTCTGCACGAATGCAGTCTGTCCGGCCTAAGATGCCCGTGACTCCGAACTCGCACGCGTTTGCTACCAGCTACTACTGCAAACATTTTGATGCAGCATATCATTTCCATCGTTTAACAGACGAGCATGCTGGAGGCACACCTAGAAACATGAATTATAATAAGCAATCGTCAGTTACATGCAGCTTTCAGTTTGCCGTATGCCACGGCCACAGAGTGAGTCTTATTAGTACCGTACAGACTCTGTACTGCATACGGCCTGTTGCAAATGCTTCGAAGTTTGGACAGCAGTGTCAACGGCGATATAAATAAACAGTACTTCTAAGTAGAGGTACTGCTTCTGCATATAGCTTTCTTGCACTCTCTGATTCGCCTAAATCACATAATAATTAGCGATTATTATATCACTGTCGCAGAATGAAGATGATTATTTTGATTCTGAAGTAAGGGTCGCAGCTTATTTGCATGACCTTTCCATTCAGGATGACATTAATCCTACGAAGACAGTTAATATAATTATATGGAAACTGGTGTAATGTGGTTTCTTAAGACGATAATACTGGCTTATAATGTGGCATAAAAGCTGTGTCGTACACTGGCGTCCTTTAGTAGCATATATACGAGTGCGTACTGTTATCTTAATGTGTTCTGTTCTTACTGGGATGCCTGATTTTAGTGCCTGTTGTCTTTTGACCATCGGACGTTTGTGTACCGTATCCGCTCAGCCAATTGATCAGCCAGGTCTGGGCCAAATCAGGAATGCCGATTTTCGTTCCAATAAAGCCGTTAATGCAGTAAGTTACATGTAGTCCTTGAATGACAATAATTCTCCCGGGTGTGAAGTGATCGTATGTGTTGGAGGACGTTGTGTTGCTCGCA
Organism: Paramacrobiotus richtersi; assembly: GCA_034698045.1. NCBI lineage: Eukaryota > Metazoa > Tardigrada > Eutardigrada > Parachela > Macrobiotidae > Paramacrobiotus > Paramacrobiotus richtersi. The sequence continues at coordinate 1,468 of JAQGAU010002214.1, forward strand.
GGTCACATGAAATAACTTTTCAGACGAAGCCGTCTTGAATTGCAATCATTACATATAATTATGCATACGAGATAAAGATGGTTGAAGGTTTTCGCACTATAGGTAGCCAGCCAGATTAGAGAACAGGCCGGCGTTAGCACTACAACCAAGCTGATTCCGGTTTCTTATGCGAGTCAACTTGTCAGTCAAGCGACCAACCTATTCGTCAAGGTACGTAATGTAGAAATGGTCAATTATGCGCGCCCTATGCAAGCCATACGAGTATATCTTCGCACCATACGTAGCTGGAACATGGCGTACAACCGTTTGTATCCACCGTTTATCGCTCATTCTGGCATTCGCTAAGAACGCCAGTTCATTCTGCCGTCTGTTCATTACAGATTCGCCTGGGTCCGAGTCGCGGTGCCAAAGTCATTCACGTCAAACTTATGACAATGGGAGACAAATGGAATTCGGTTAGTCTAAAGAAGGATGTCAAAGAGTCCGATCGTCTTGAATACTTCGATTGAATCCACTCGTACAGTACGCAGGGATGTCCACTGTTGACCGGGCTGTTGCTCTGGGAAATGCTTCAGGACTGAACGTACGGAAACTAGAGAAGGTGAGGCTTGTATAGCTCATCCACCAATCCGGAGTAACGAGCGGGGTTGTCTGTCTAATTGTGATGATTCCGTGGGTTGATCTGGTCATTCTGGTTGGAATGACACTCGTGAGACCGTCGAGCAGAGGTTTTTTGCTTGCAGTGGGTATTCCCGTGAATTTATTTACTTTGTGGTTATGTGTAATTCAGAAGCCCGGGTTTAAGTTGGGTGAAATTTGTCTGCAAGGCTCGGTCAAGGTATACGCCGCGTCCATAAACGAGTAACTTTAATTTGCAAATCAATCATCCTAATGATGCCGTTTTACGAGATTTTCCTTTGTTCCCAGGAATGTGTTGACAACTTCCGGGAAACAACACAACCACCAGCATAATTACCACATATTGGTTTAGTGCTCTGCTTGATATGCCTGCATACATATGCATGTATGTAGCCTGAAACTATAGCAGCTGCAGTAAGAGGTGCATAACGTTGCGGTTTAATTCAGAAGGCTTCAATAGGATCGGATTCATGCAGATTCCTCCTTAGATCAACCAAATTCCCTTGGTCTCCGGATGGGCCCTGTATAATTTTGGCGTGAATGATTTCGTCACCGCGACTCCGTCCCAGGCGAACCTGTAATGCGAAACAAATTTCCAAGCAACAGACAACAGCATCTGACAGTAATGTATTGTCATCTGTGCTTCTTGATTAGCGAACATTAGCAGTGTTCTTTCACATACCTTGATGAATAGGTTTGTTGAACGACTTCCAAGTTGAGTCGCATAAGTCATCGGCATCAGCGGGGTGTTTTCGCCAGTGCCGGTCTTTGCTCGAATGTCGCTTGCTACCTGTGGGACAATTTCTGTCACACAACATGTGTATGTATTAATTTAGTACAATCTTGGTGATTTTCAAGGAGATAGTTACATCTATCCTTAGTACATTTCGTTTGACAGCAATACAGAATTTTTTAACACATCAAGCATTCGACATTCAGAGCACCAGTATTGAAATAATGTCAGTGAACTAAAGAGGATTTTCAAATCTTCACAAACAGTCTGTTTAACTTACCCAATCAACGGCCATTATGGCACGCAAATCGGCATCGCGAGGCTCACCCAGACCACCCAGTCCTTGAGCTGATACTGCACACAGGAATCCCAGAGCTAAAAGACTACGAATATCAAACATCCCGGTTAGACGCGAAAACATTATTATAAGCAAAAGTATACGTATGCAGTAACACGAGCATTGTGATAACACGAGCACCGTGAACACGAGCAGACAGAGTATCGTTGTATCATCGGTACGTACGTACTATAAGTAAGTAGTTAATCCTTGTTTACACTGCACCATTATTCATTTTTGGAAAACACGCAAAACACATTGAAGAATCAAATGCCGTTGGCTAGCTACTACTTGTTACTTTCTTCATAGAAAGATTATGATCGGAACGGGAATGGTGATGCTAACAATGCCACGCCACTTACAGGATAACCGAGGTAGTCATTGTGATTCTGCGATAAAGATAGCAATATTTGCCAATCTAACCAAAGGAGTGCAAGAAAACTAAGCAGTACTGTTTATTATATCGCAGTTGAGACTAATGTTCAAAGCAAACTGTAGCTGTAGAGAGAAAAGAAGACGGTCCGTTGATTAAATTAGTCCCTGGGCAGTTAATCTAGACAGGTATGCTCGTAAATCAAGGAGAAAATTATGGAAACGATAAATTTATACAGCAGACAGTTCGGCGCGAGCACATTCAGTTTCTGAGCCATCTGCAGCCGTACTGATATTTTTAAATACCCCAGACTTGCGCAAATGATTGTATCTTGGCTGATTCACATTAGAGCGATCGGACAGTGTTTTGGCCGCAGCTGATGCACAAAACTTTTGAGGACAGTTGTTGCCGAAAAGGAAATTGCAATATTTCACTGGCTGCATGCAGAGTACGCTTTCTCATGATGTGTTTGGCTGTAAATTTCAGAAACAGCATTATGTAGCACTCTAGCTATAGGAATTTAACTTGTTGAGTGAACTACTACATGAGAGTGTCATGAATGTTAATTCTAAATGTGGGAATCATACGTCGACCAATCAGAGTATTCAACTTTGATACCGACTACTCGTACGGTAAATAACTGGTACAGACTCTGAAATACTGCAATGTCAGTTTCCAGGAAGAATGCCTGCAACCGTTTCTTTCGTAACAGCTACTATGTAACCAAGCCAAAACACTGTCTAGTCACTCTGATGTAAATCCGCCAAGAAAAGATTCATTAGCGCGAGTGTAGGGCCTATGGAAGAGGTGGTACGCCGGCCGAAGAAGACTGTTATTCCGATCCCGAACGCGCTTATTGCAGGTACCGGCTATTGTTGTCAACATTTGGACGCATTATTGATGCAGTGTGGAGCCACTGCCATGATTTTCTCTCATGATTGCCAAGGAAAAAATGGAATTAATAAGCAGTCTTTGGTTTCCTTACACCTATTATCTGCTCGCAACAGCCGTCTGTGCGACTCTATAAATTAACAGCACTACATACTTAGCTTTCTTGCACTTTTTGATTCGCCATATTAAATACTTTATTGATAGTTATACATTATCGCATGACGAAAATGGCCACCACGCTTCTCGTGTAGGCCGTCTAGCGTTATTTGCATGACCTTTCCATTGCGGACGACAATAATCGTATGAAGGCAATGGATATGTAACAACTGGCTCAACGTGGTTTATGATGGCACCGGCATATTTGCACAAAACATGCAGCGTACAGTGTGCTATATGCAATTATATTTGCAGCAGATGATGCTACGAATGGGTCTTGTAACAGGGATGTCTGATTTTAGTGCCTGTGGTCTTTTGATCGTCATATCCGAACGTTTACTGGATTCGTCTGGCTATGACCAGTACCGCCGGGTGCAGGACAGCGCAGCTGTCCTGCATACAGCTCAGACAGGGGTTGACGTAGCTCAGACAGGTGTTGTAGCCGCCGTAGCCGGCGTAGGAGGGCGCCGGCCCGTAGATGGACTGGGCGTAGCTGAAGGGCTGGCCCTGCGCATGTTGGAAACTGGCGAACAGATTTCTGCCCGGCCACCGGGCGCCTTAACGGAGATTTGCTGATCTTACCCGGGCGATGCTGACGTTCAGGAATTGTGTCCATTGTGGATGAAGCAAACGGCACAAACGTGAAAACCATGGCTGGCGCCACTGTTTCGGGAACCAAGCTTGTGCGACTGCTGTAGAAGCGGACGAGCGATCGAATTCTCTTGTTACAGTTTTCACTTGGCGTTTTTCGTCGACTTGATTATCGTCAGCGGCGGCGCGAGGGGGGGGGCGAACTGGCGAATTAAATAATTCGCCCGGTGACCAGTCCCGCCCGGAACGGGCGGGACTGGCGCGGGCGAACGATTTTTTATTTTGGCGGACTTTTTTCCCATTGTTCGACGAAGAATTTTAGTTTTGGCGGGAAAATTTTTCAAAATTTTTCAGCTTTTTGGCCGTTTTTTGCCTTTTTTCGGCGATTTCGACCGGGCGAACCGGGCGGGCAGGTTCTACGCCCCCCCCTTCGGCCGGACCTCTGATTATCGTTGAATCAGGTGTTTCACTGCCCGTTGCACCACATTTGCACGTGTTCTCTGCCTGCGATACGTCTATGAATGAAGTTATCAGTTTTGTATTATTTATAATTCCTGGTTCATAAATCGCGGCTTCTGGTGTGGTTGTTCTACGGTACTTCCCAAATAACGCAATTAAGCAATTAACTTTAATTCTGTCGGTTATCATAGTAAATATCTTTAATACCAGAACGGCGTTTTGCAACTTACAGAGAACTATAGCTACTGCATATTGGTCTCTAGTTTGCTGGGTTACGAGTTACAGCAGCATGTACAGCAGCATGTCCAGAAATCAAAGTACCGCAACGGCAGGAAATATGTACTGTGTACGTTGTTTCGTCCCAGTCCGATTCAATCAAAGTATACAAAGCGACTGGATTCATGGACATCCCTCTTTAAACTAACTAAGGCCAATTCTCCAGATGGGGACTCCGCAATTTTGGCGTGGATGACTTGAGCACCGCGACTCTTTCCCAGGCGAATCTGCAGTGCAAAGATTACGGCATGAACCTCTGCTTTTATGCAGTACCGAGTTGAAGGGTAAATTCTGTATTTGAAAAATTATAAGTACACCGTGCTGCGCGACCTAGCTGTGGGCATGTAGAGCTATTGGTATGACGTACATAGAGCGCTTGAATTTTTTTTTCACACGGCCACACTGTCACAGTCCTCGCAGACATGTAAATAACTGCGGCACTGCGAAAAGCTTCAAGAATGCGATCCATCAACCATGATGAAATCCATCTTGGAATCTCGAAGCAAATGAATGCCGGGATGTACGTTTTTTGTTCTACTCTCTGCTTCTGCATTACGTGTAGTTACCCGCATTCCTAAGCAGAACGTACCTTGACGAATAAGAGATGAGTTCCGGTTTCATCCTGACCGTCGAAGTTAGGGTTCCTCGTCGTATAAGAAACCGGAATTAGCGGGGTGTTATCGCTAACGCGGGCGTGATCTCTGATCTGGCTGGCAAGCTATGAATTTGCGCAATACTGTATATTACTGTTGTTAATATGACCTATCCACAGCGAATCATAATCGTCTGATTCAAGACTGCATCGTATGCATAAATTGTCACAGGTGATGTGACAGCAAGGTATACACACAGCGTTTTCTAACACATTCGATCACTTGCCACTCGCAGCATCAGAATTAACAGATCACTGAAGGCTGAATCCTGACAGTCTCGCAATCAACTTACCGCAGCAACGGCTTTATTAGCACGAAAATCTGGTTCCTCGGTTGGGGTAAAATAAGATGCAAGAGACGCGGCATATACAAATGCGATGGCCAAAATACCGCAGGTACTATAATCAGACGTCCCGAGTAGAATACAACTCACCGGAAGCAAAACAAACTAACAGCAATATTTAAAAGGCATTCTTGGATGCAGTACCGACCATCTGACCGAAAACAGAACGGACAAACGGCAATGTCCAGAACGGGATTCTTGGATGCAGTACCGGCCATCTGAACGGAAACAGAACGGACTAACAGCAATATTCAGAACGGGATTCTTGGAGGCAGTACCGACTATTTGACCGGAAGCAGAACGAACTAACAGCAATATTCAAAACGGCATTCTTGGATGCAGTAGCAACCATCTGACCGGAAACAGAACGGACTAACACAAATATTCAAAACGGATACTTAGATGCAGTACCGACCATCTGACCGGAAGCAGATCGACAGTAATAGTAAAGCTATGACAATATCAAAAGTACTAATCGCAATGTATCATAATTGTTAGATAAATCAATGATAAAAAATAATAATGACCGACCGACCGACAGATGACTGACGGGCATCGAAATCCATTCGAGTTGAGTATAGAGGACCTTCGCACCGCTTCGGTCGATAAATATCTTTCAATATTATAATATAACATACAAACTATGATCAGTGATCACAAGAAACCCTGAGGCGGCAGCCGAAGGTGTTTCTTGTATAATATACTGCGCAGTACTTGTACTAGTAACTAAGTATAGAAGTACACTAGAATTATACTTATTTTCAAGCACCCCATGCAGTATAATAATGTTTCATATCCTGATGCCAACTGTTCATACGAAAAAGTACGGTGCATCTCTGTAGCAAGCATGCAAACAGCACATCAACCGTATGCATGTACTGTAAACATAAATAAATATTGTTACCAGAAACATAAGGGATCATGATAAACAAGCACGTTACTCACACGAGAACCGACGTAGCCATTCTTCAGTCGTCGTTCCGCGATTAGGATAACAATTTATCAGTGTGTCCGGTCCTGGCGAATTTTCCGTGAAGAGCGCAGGAAAACTAAAGTGATCACGATTCATGTCGTCGTTTACCTAGACAGCTGTGTAGGGAAAAAACGCTTATTATTTCGGTATCCCGTGGGCAATATTATTTCGAACGCTACTAATTATACATTCTATGCCTGCTAAGGAAAACAAAGACTACGAGTGCTAATTAATACAGTAGTCCGTTGACAGTCTTCTAGGTGTGCCTGCAAATCAAAAAGCAAAACTTGGAAAACGATGTGTTGTATCGAATGTATGCGGCAGATAGCTGGGCGCAGACATACAGTATTGGATGCCTGAGTCATTTTTTATTGCTTTCCCAAAAAAAATACGCAGGCGCACAGACATCTACCTGTTAGAAACGTTAGGCACTGGAACTTCCAGTCTGATCTCGCTCATTCTCACGCGTTTTATTAAATAGATATCCTTGCTGGCACTCGACGCTGCATGTCACTGTGGCTGTGTCTGCTGTATTCTACTAGTCGGAGTAACGCGCGACGAGGTTGTAGACTTGCACTAGATTTGAAGTTTAAACTGCCGCCTACGGCATCGGTCTGCGATTTCTACAAAACCGAACATAAAACGATATGTTACATAACTGTCTCATAGTAAAATAATTTCCACATAGATGTTGGTTTGTCACTGTAATTAATGTTAATTAATAACCGGAAATAGTATGGTCTTTGTAACGTTCGAAACTAACGCACAAAATTCCGCCCGGCCACCAGGTGCCCTAACTCAAAGCTGCTGATTTTACACGGGCGATGCTGGCGTTTGGAATTGTGTCCATTGTGGACGAAGCTAGCGGCAAAAAGGGCGAGTATCATGGCAAGCGCCTTTGTTTTTCTGTGAACAAGTTCGTGCGATGACTAACATATCTCTATCTCTAGATTCATACATTTCTACGTCTCAGTTTCCATGGAATCGAACTCCTCTTTAATCTTTCAATAAAACAGAATCTGGTCAATTTTGGTCTAAAGATATTCCCTCCAAGGTTTGCCAATTGAAGAGTTTGTGTTAAAATTCGTGATCTGAAACTTTTTATCGAATTTTGAAATTTTTGGCAACTGTGATCACAGATGGCGTGTATGTGTATTACAGTGTATATTACAATAAGAGTTGTGGAACGTAATGGACGTGTGGGTTGAACTCCACTTCCAGTGAAACTCAGTTTCCATGGAAATGGAATGCCCTAATGGGAGACCGTCACAGCGTTAAACCGTTACAGAACCAACAAAGATTTTCATACAGGTGCCAACCAAGAAGCTATGCGCAGGACACTGTTAAACGGCTGTTCTAATAACGAGGGAGACTTCTATTACAGGAATAGTTATTAAAATTCTTAGCAGTGCAGTAGCAACGCTGCAACTGTGAAGTGACAATTCGACTGGCTTAGTTTCTTAATTCGTATACTCTGAGCTATTCGTATATTCTTGGTTTACGAAGGTCATGTGGAATATCGTGTTAAAAGTTATGCATGGATATGCAGACCATGAAGGAGCAGTAAAATATTCTGTTTTGGATGTAGAACTGATGCTATCCTTTTAAGGTGATTTACATATTGTACTTTGAGCACATTGGAGGAGAATGATTCGTGTGCGCACTCTGAAACGATAAAAAAAGATACGCTGTTGCTTTTGGTGGTTAAAAACCAACATACACGAACGTGAAAATCAGAAAACGAACTATGTGCGCAGCATCCGGCTGCGCAGCAATCACTGGAGAAAGTTTAAACACAAACTCGTCGATCCTTTTCAAGCTTTGTTGAACAATACAGATTTACACAAGGACCGCTTCCCAGTATTTTCTTGAAAAACTGAAGTGAGCGTAGAAATATTGGAAATTGTTTAAAATTTAAACGTAGAGCTGTTAAACTGGTTTTGGTTCACAATCGTCCTCATGTATATCTGCACTTTCCAGGTATATATGCACAATTTCAAAAAAATTGGTTCGAAACGAGACTTTTGATAACGGGTTTCTGCCTAAATTTTCTCCAGTGATTGCGCCACACCCGGTTGCTGCCAGCACAAATCGTTTTTGTATTCGCACAACAGCTGCTTTTTCGATTCACACTACGCGTACGAGAAATTCCCAGCAAATGATATCGAAACTAAAGGTCACTCGCATTACAGTATTAATGTTTCGCAAAAAGATCTAGCATTTTCATTTTTCAGTGTTATCTTTATGAAACTATTCGTGTCGTAACAATTCGCAGGCATTCGTGGGGTTTGCATGGCACAGTAAATATTGTAGAAGTACCGAAACATTTGGATTTATTGGTACCAGTAAAGCTGATAAAATATATATGAATTATCAACCCAGCGAGCAAAGTCGACTAAGTAGCTTACCGAATTATGCGTCTACAGATATACCAGAACGGCTTTCTAAGCATGTCTTATGTAAAGGTGTAATACGTTATTGCGTATCAGAATCATGGTAAAAATTGGTACAGTATTGTCGAACATGTCAGTCACTACGTACGCACACACTACGTACCATTTGAGATTTCGAAAACTTTCCAACATTTCAAAATTCTGAATTTTCAGAAATTTAAAGTTTCCAAAACCTCAAACATTTCAAACACAAATGGGTTGCGCGCCAGCGCAACCCGCGCTTGTACAATATAAGCTGACGAGCGAGAGATTTCTCGTTTTAAAGTTTTCACTGCCGATTTTGCGTCGTCTCAGCGGAATGAGAGGTGCTAAGGCCGTTGAACCATTTTTACAAGTGTTTTCGGTCTGCTGTGAACCTCTCCGTATAGTGGTTCTACTAACTGATTCACAAATCATGGCTCCGGCTTGGTATAAGTGTTCTGCGGTACTCATCAGGTTACGCTAGAAATTAACTTCCGCTTACAAATAATTCTGATCAGTTATCATAGCGATTTGCTTTTATTCCCGAACGGTGTTTTACAACTAACAGGAGAAGTACAACTGTTGTCTATTATTGCTCTCTAGCGGACTGGATTATGAATTACAGCGGAGCATCCAGAAAACCAAGGTATAACAATGCAAATGCAGTAAAATGTGTGCTGTGTATGTCGTCTTGATCGCAACTTCCGATGACTGGAGAGAGGCAGTCGTCCGCATCAATCAAAGTAGCGAATACTGTCGGATTCTTGGACATCCTTCTTCACACTGATCAAGTCCCATCTGTCCCCAGATGGGAACTCCTTAATTTTGGCATGTATGACTTTAGCGCCGCGAGTTAGTCCCAGACGAATCTGCAAATGCAGAGATTACGGCATGAACTGTGTTTGTAAGGAATATATCGAAAGAGGGTGGGTCTGAAACAGGCCAAGTTTTAATATTTAAAACTATTCAACTACTATGTACAACATCAAATCTATCAAATATGGTACATAAAATTCATATTGGAATTACGAACCAAACAGACACCGGCATGTACTGTACATTAAATTTTATAATCTCTACTTGCAGCCAGACGTATTGCTGTAGCTATGCTTGTTAGCTGCATTACACACATCCAGCTGTATTGCTATACAGTACGTAGAACGTACCTTGACGAGTAGGAGTTGCGTTCGACTATCGCGGTCAAAGGCTGTCGTATAAGAAACCGGAATCAGCTGGGTTTTATCGCTAACGCCGGCCTGTTCTCTAACCTGGATGGCTACCTATATATGCAAAAAAACTTCCACAATAATTATGTAATTTACGTTACTAGTTAAATCAGCAGTATGAATAGTGATTCAGAATTTTGGTGATTCAAGACTGTGTATAGGTGATTTGACAGCAACTGATAGCATTCTCCAACATGTACATTCTATCATCTGACACTCGGAACATCAAAAAATACTGTATAGTCACCGAAGGATGATTCGAAAGTTGTACATGTAACTTACCGCAGCAACGGCTTGATTAGCACGAGAATCGGCATCCTCGGTCTGGGACACTGTAGGTCGGGACGCGTATACAATTCCAATGACCAAAAGGCCACAGACACTAAAATCAGACATTCCAATAGAATAAAACACATCGTGGATATTATATGCAGTACTGGTACTATAATAACTACACACTATGTAATATTATATGATAATGCCACAGTGTAATACTAAAGATATTTGATATGCCGAATCCAATTATACGAGTATAAACTGTACGAAGAATCTTTGTGGCAATCAGGCAAACAGCAGTGTAAACTATATGCATGTTACTGTCACGTACTGGCTTCATAAAACGAGTACTAATATCACGCGAGCATTCAACCGGTTCGTATTCCGCTCCACGCTTCTGACGCATTTTCCCAGATTTCACCAGAATCCATGAGTGCAGGTCGTTGAGGATCAGTCTGCAGTTTAGTGTATTGTCTCCATCAAACAACGTGGTGAATGAGTCCACCAAATCCACATCTGGCTCCGAAAGGTTCAGGTTGCCTCGGCGGCATGTTACGTTGAATGGAGTGCGTAGATACTCGGGGATGTCCACTGTTGGCCGGGCTGTGGTTGCTAGGGTTGGGGTTGTGGAATTCATCCACCAGTCCGGAGTTACGGAAGCGGTTGTCCGTCCCGCAGTTGTCCGTACAGTTGTGATGATTCCGTGGGTTGTTCTGGTGGGAAATGCGGTTGTTACGACCGAAACAGGTTCCAACGGCCGTTCGCACACGTATGATTTCCTTGCTTGGCAAGAATATGCCGCAATACCCTAAATACGTAGTTTTCGCTCATCAACTTGATAAAACATTTGTAGTAACGCACGACTGAATCGGACTGATTCTGTTTCGGTGAAAGCTATGGCTGAACGAAATCTTAAGATCAAACTTTGTAAAATTGTATATTTCTTAAGTAAATCTTCAGTACCATCTGTGTCAGTGCAACACAATCATTCCCGGCCACATTTGACGGTAAACTGGCATCCCAAGGAGTGTACATGACATTTTCCCCACTCTCCATGTGAAGACCCGTGGACCCCAAACACCTGGCTCGGCAAGAGCATTCAAGCCAATCCGTGCGCCCGTCACAACACGGTTGATGGACTCGAATTCCTCCTCATTACGGATAGTCAACAGATGTCCGCTGTTAATCCTGCAGTCTTATTCGGCGGAAGACCAGTCTTGTTGGGCCGCCACGTGTTGTATGCAGCGATTGTCTACAAGTTTCCATCCTGGATTGCAGCCCAGTTGTTCGCCTTTGTGGGATAAAAAGAGCACATAACCATTGATTTTCTTCATAACCATACCGTAAACTTATAAAAGAAACGTCTATGCGGGAAACCAAAGTGTCCTATTTAGCGCAGAATTCTTCAGTTACATAATAACTTATTACCTGGAAACGCAGTGGGAGCTTGGGTGGTAGTACTCGGACTATTCGATACAGTTTTCTTGCAGATGAATTGCCTATGCTCTTCGTTGTCGCATGCAACCGTCTCCCAGTTCCATTTCCAGTTGTTTTCCGACACCCATTTCATTTCTGTGTAGACGCAACGAGGCTCCCGGTAGTACTCAGTGCTTGTATTTGGTTGCGCTGTTTTCAAAGTTGAAATTACAATCATTCATTCGTTTTATTACAGGTTCACTAATCATTTCCCAACCGTTTGCCCAGTTAGTGACGGCGAAAGGTACTGTCCATTTGGTGTCGAATTTCCGACTGACCAGTGCCAGTCATTGGCTTCTTCTGTGTACAGCGCCAGCCAGGTGCCCCAGACGTGCGTTGGAAGAAAATCTACACAAAAAAGGGTCTTGCCGCAATTATGCATGATGCTATAGTTATGAGGCAAGAAATATATAACGTACCGTCATTGAGATACTCCAGCTCTTCTTTTGTGGTGATATACAGCAGGTCGGAACCGGAACCTAGATTCTGGCATATTTGTTTGGCCAGGTACCAATTGGGGGTTCGGTCGTTGCTGAGGTAATAGCAATCTTGCCCATTGCGCAACCAGCCGTCACCGCATACGTGGCCAGTAGGGGACACGGTAGAGCTCACGATCGGAGCTATAGGAACAAACAAATTAGAGCAACAACATTACAGCTTACCTTCAGATGTTGTCCAACACATTTAACAGTTTGGTAGCTTACAACTTGTTTCTTGTAGTTTACAACTGGACTCGTAAAAATTACATATAATAGTTCAAATTTGCAGGTTGTGGCTTATATTCTTCTCTAGAACACATGTTACATAATGGAGCGCTTCTAGTGCAGATTGTGAATAGAAAATAAGTTTGCCGATACTTACTACCGGGATAGTAGCACATAAATTCCCGTTTTTCCGTACAAGCGGCCGAGTACCATTCGCCTCCTGAGTACACGGGATACTTTCTAACAGCCATAACGACACATGGTTTCCTAGGGTCCGGTTGACTGGACAAGTAGACGCCAGCGTAGGCCCCCTGGCGCATCTGGAAAGTAATCAGTCAGCGAGTTGAAAGAACTGCTAATCGATGGCAGACACCCAGACTTTAAGGACAGTTCCTAGTTTCATCGTGTCTCGTCTTACTGGACGTCCATCGCTATACACATATTCAGACGCCTGTCCCGCTCCCCCTTCCCGTCGAATTCCCAACCACGTGTCCTTCTTTATTTGCCCTATAACGCAGCAACACGCTATACGCTCTTCCGATTTGTCATCATAGATTTTGCCCCACGTTCAATCCACACGTCTTCACCAAGACTAGTAGGGTAGGCTATGACGGACGAACGATTCTGGCAGTAGCGCTGTGCGTCGTCCCGGTTCGTTGGCTTGTTGACCAACAAATAGCATCCATCACCGTATTTAACGAAAGGAACTTGACACTCGACCGGCGCTAGGAAAGTAATAAGATCATCCCGCTGCAGGAGTCGTAATGCACAGTGTCGTCTTCTGTGGCATAGTTTGTGAAAGCGTCAAAAATGGGTTTCACTTACCAGTAACGAACGAATCGTATGGAACTTGTGTTGCCGGTGTTTCGCACACGAAACCTTTCCGTTCAGTACAGCTAGCGCTGTTCTATTTCCCAAGGTCACCTGTTCGAACAAGTATGATCGGTACGGAACACTTCCCTAGTGAGGAAGTGTCGCTTCGTACCACTGAAAAGGCTAAGAACATAGCCACATTGCGCAGCTCCGTGAAACGGTTGCGGTGATCCCAGAGCCCAGTTTTGAAACCCGACAGGGCTCCCATCAATCCAAGTGTAAGCTCCACTCGTTTCTGTGAAACATCTCTTTACGAAGATGAACTCAGTCCGCGGCAAATAATGCGTAGTTACCTTGTAAACCGATCCAATGTTCTTGCACGTACGATTCGAAGTCATCGTTTATTGTTCCCTGTATAAAGTCTTGCACCGAATCGCTAAGAAAAGAGGTATATAAGACCCTTGTCGACCCGACGCAGCAATGCATTTGCACAGTAAGTATGTGACCTTGTAACTCTAGCCAAATCGCCATTAAGAAAAAGACAAATCGCTCGTGCATCGGAGAAAGTCTTGAGTGCATCCTGATCGCTGTGAAAGTGATAGCAGTGGTTTTCGAACTGATGCCAGCCATAGGGACACAAGCCTACACAAAGGCATTGCAAAGATAAAATTTTATGTGATGCTGCCAGCGAACACAACACCTAGTCCGCATTTGCTTGATCTACAGTGGCGTAACTTCACTACTTGTATTAGTAACTTATTTTAGTAGTTGTCCTTACACCTAACCGCGATGTACATACGGTACTTACCGATAGGGGCTCCACACATGAATGGCAAATAGTCTTCGGTGCAATTGTCGGTAAAGTCTCACTGATCGACTTCTCGTCGGGTCAAATCCCAACCGTAGTCATCGTGGCTCTCGGACGACCGTTGTTCCGGTGAAGTGCGAACTAAGCCGCAGTACGACTTACCATTCGGCAAAGTTCTACGGACATCAAAATGATTACTGTAATGACATGCTCAATACACACAGTTCTGGTGTATTGCACAACCTATCATCCAAAAAATCATTTTGAGCTAGCAAAACACTGTAGCTTTTTATACTGTATACTTTTTGGTACCCATGTGCTTACTGAAGAAGATACGTAACGTTGGAACACTCCCAGTGATTCACGACGGTACTGGTAATAGGAGTCCCGTCCACCCAAGTGACATCGTCTGCGGTGGTACTGGCATTCTTGTGAGGTATGTTAAGTCCAAGCCATCCCAGACGTTCCTTGACGTCCTCCCGTAACCAAGTTTTCATGCGAAATTCTTCCGCGGCGCTCTGGATTACCGCTAACTTTCCATTACTTCGAACACTTGAAGTACCGGATTTATAGCTAAAAGCATGCAAATCAATCATGTACGGTACGAT
>JAQGAU010002215.1:0-16211 GCA_034698045.1 Paramacrobiotus richtersi
GGCGGTCAGTTGGCGTCTCCATAAGGGGACGGCTGGTTTGGGCTGTCCGGAGCCCGACATACCTGCAGTTGGGATAGATTTGTGAGTACATCAAGGAAAACCGACCCCGGCAACTAAAGTTACCATTAGTAGTGAAAGTGAAATCTTTCATGACTGAACTGGACTATTTCAAGAGCAGACAAAGCCCACTTCGTTACGACTAAAACCCCCTCTTAAACTTCACAACGATGCACTGAGAAATTTACTGACATTTAACGAAATATACGTCAGCAATATACGATAAACAGGAACTCCAGTAAGGTAAAAATTTCACTTTTTTTTCAATTCACTGGTTCCCTTTTCTGCCGTACTTCATTATTTCGTTCATTCTTTTATACGAAGTATTTCATTTATCGGATGCCTTCGTTTTCACTGTTTTGAGCAGGGAAACAAATGCAACAGCTTCGTAGAGTTCAGCTTAACAAAAACTTGCGTTCTGAACTGAATTCGATGTTGACATTCAAGGACGTACCGTTATTCTCCAAATACTTCAAGAACACTTCGGTATGCAGCACCCGTTTGACCTTTGGAGGTTCCGGAGGTAGTGTTAAAAACAGCGGCCGCTGAATCTGCTGTTGCTGCTGGATCAGTCTCTGGATTTGCTGCTGCTGGGCCTGTATAGAAACATGAAACTAGAGTAAAACGGTGCAAAGACTAAATCACAACTCTCAACTCAAAGTCCATTATCGCACTGAAGAGTCAGCAAATATCTGCCGACAGCCAAAATATGAAGAAACGAACCACTAACATCTCCGTTTCAAAAACGGCCATATTATCTCAGTTTGGACCCAAATTCCAAAAAGACACTTTAATCTACTTTTAGTTAGAATTCTGAATCCACAAACAATGGAAAACAGCAGATTAACTACGGATAAATTATCAAATAATTACTATCATAATAATAATTAAATAAGTGGAAAAGAATCGTAAAACAAATAACACGGTTAACGATTAAGAATACCCAGTTTTACCTGCATAATCGCCAAAGCCTGCGGCGGAATGGGTGCCGGTCCAGCTGGCTGCTGCGGTTCTGTCGGCGCATGCTGAGCCGGTTCCGGTGGAGGATGCGGTGTGGGTGGTGGGGCGGGTTTGGCCGCCGCGACCATCTCCGCCTGGGCTTTCATATGGTTCTCCCGCTCCGTAATCCGCTTCTCCAGCTCATCCACCAGGTCCAGGTCGGGTTTGGAGCCCAGTCCTTTGAACGAGACGCCCTCCAAATACGTCAAACCGCGCTTCTTCAGTTCATCGTTGATGAACTGGCTCTTGCGGCGCGCTTCATTCTCCCAGTATTTCCGGTCGGTCGGGGTCAGTTTCTTCCATGTGTCAGAGATTACGCGACTAATTTGCTGTAAACAACCGGTAAAATCATGGTGAAATAATTCTGACTGTAATTTTCGGTAAGGTTTACAGTGAACCAATTCTTTCAGCGAATATTATAACGCTTTATAAACAAGAATCTGAAAAGTAATAAAAACGAAATTTTAAAACTTTACAGCGGTTAACATAACAAATCCGCTCTCTTTAACTTGAAAATTTTTTTTACAAACATCTAACATGTTGACGATGTTCAGTTACTTATTCATTAAAAATTTATCATTTAATAAATTATTAATTTACTAAATTATATATAATAATTTCATTAATTTTATTTAATTAAAAATTAAATAAAAAAATATAAAAGTTACTCAAAAATTAAACATCCCGTTCCATAGAACGTAAGTTATAGCTGTTCGTTATCAAACAAACTCATTTCTATCATACCGGAAACGACAATCCAGGATGAGTGTCCTTGATCGTTCTGCGATTCTCCGCCCCGTACAAAATGAATCCCGATACGGTGTACTTGGTTTTCTTCGGGCTTTTCTTTCCGGAGCGCTTTCCCCGCTTGGCTAAGGATTCCATGGCGGAAGCGGCTGGCGAGAGCGGTGTCATGAACGACGACACTTCATCGGTTTCATTCGCTGCGCTCAGTGCGTCGTCGTCGTCAAAACTCTGCACATTTGGAGGAGATTCCTGTAAACAACAGTACAAATCAAGAAATCAACTTCAATCAAAAAAACCCCGCGTTATAAAAATTAATGAAAATAAGACATGCAAAGGTAGCAGAAAATCAGGCCGTTAAACGAAATATGAAGAACAAAGCACCATTAAGAAAGCCGACTCATTAATGCAGTTCTTCAGATAGATACCTTACCTTATGGTACGGTGCCATTCCAAAGATCTGTATTAATTAAAAATCATTTTTCTTAATTTTTTCTGAATTAAAACTGTTTTTTTGAATTAAAAATATTTTTTCTTTAATTAAAAATATTTTTTATTAACAAAAATATAGTTTTTAATTAGAAAAGCATTTTTTATTAATAAAATATTTCCTGTCAATATTTGAAATAATATGGAGATCATACCTGGATATCCGTATCGCTCTCCACAAGTCGCCCACTCAACGCCGCTTCCAAGAACGGCGAAACCACTCGTTTGGGATTCACCGCTTTCTCGAAAAAGTACAGCTCATCCTCGGTGGCATGCGATGAACTGGTCGTTGAAACGTTCAAAAACCGTGCACCGCGATGCCGTTTGAACAACTGCCCATTCTCCTGGATCTTGCTTTCCATGATGTACACCTGTTCTTCCGGGATCTCCGTCTGACGACACGTTGAATAATCCTTGAGGGTTAACACGGCACAACGACTGGTCAACTCCTCGACGGGATGGGTGGCTTCCGTGACTTTCTGGAAGATTTCGTTGACGTAGAATAATTTAGCCGGGGAGTGCTTTTCCAGATCTTTTGGGAAGACGAAGACCGTGCCGGAAACGAAGGTCTGCTCCCTATAGAAAAAAGTGCGAAAAACTAATACACGAAGACCATCGTTTCACACAGTTAAGTATAACGGCAATTGCACGTCAAAGATGTGAGGTGTTGCAAAGCCCGTACACTACGATATTCCATGTGTAGGAGAAGTCAAAGCAATCGAATGATCTTAGATTTAACACATCACGCTAATGTAAAATAACTCAAATTACATCAAGTACTCTTTACATTCAGCATATATATTCTTAATAAACGAAATAGTAATTATTAAAAGAGAAATTTCAGAAAATGTGCTGACGTGAACGAAACTTACAGTTTGGAATAAATCTTATCGATCTTGATGATATGGTGGGTAGTATCATTCTTAATCAGCACACAATCGCCAATCTTCAAGAATCCCAATGGCGAATCTTTCTGCTCGTAGAAGGTGTAATCCGGATCGGGACTGGCGCTCTTAGCCAGAACCGGCTCCCGGAAAACATCAATAATTTCCGCGTCGGGACACAGTAAAACATCCCGCTCACTGATGCCGGCGAATACCGATGGAACACGGGTAACCGGTAACGGCTTCTCGCGTGGAACGAGGGTAACGCGTGAGTTTGGTGTTTTCCAGACCTACAGCAATCATAAAAAATAAAGAAATATACACATCGAACAGACACAAAGATAAAGCACAAAACGCATGGCAATTGTTTGAGGCAAATGAAAACAACACCACAACGATGGCTTTCAAATTCTTTAAGACTGATTCAGAATTTAAAGCTACACAGTAACTCGTAACGAGATCATTACAACAACGTTGATATGTATGCAGTGCTGTACAGATTCGTAGGATAATGGCTTTCACATCGTAATCAGTCGAATCATGCAAGCGCCATTATAGCTTATGCTTTAAGTTCGTATTACATATTCATTCTGACAATGCGAAAGTAACAACATTTTTTTACGTGTGAATAACAACTGCAAAATTATCTACGTGCACGCCATGCGAGACGGACCAGACTTTATGGTACTTAGCACTCGGTAAAACATTATCCGACGAGGGTAATGCGCAAACATAGACGACGCACAGTGCACTAATAAAATAATGAGGCGCTATGCTTTGAAACCAATAAAGTCAGCTCAGATTTTCATAATATTAAAAAGTGATGATGATACCCATTTAAAAAACCCGATCACCATCAAAACAGCAAAAGTTTAATCTTGCATAGACAAAGTACTTAGTCTATTTTTGTTCTTAGTCACCAGTATTGAATGACTCAACATAAACGGACATTACCTTGATCTTCCTGAACGTCTTCAGCTTGGTCAGGTACCTCGCATCGCACACATACACATCCTTGCTATCAAACCCAGCCGGTTTCATTTTGAAATAATCCTTCGTCCCCATAACAAAACACCTCCCAATGATCCGACTGGGCACATGCGTCTCCACCATATCGCTTTTAAACACCTCCTTCTCATAAAACTTCCTCGTGGCTACATGAAACGTCTCATAGGGCCGCATCATATAGCTGCCCTTGATCAGCATCACTCCGCTCCCGTCGCCACTCATCAGAAACTCCTCAATGCACACAATCAACGGCTGTTTGGGTTTCTCATACGGTTCAATGTAGACAAAATCCCCAATGTAGTACTGCTCCGTTCCCACCGTGACGGAAGGACCCGCCGGGGGACCGGGTTCTTCGGTGGCTGGGGGGCTTTGGGGAGGTTCAATCGAGACCGGACGACGTTTAGCTTCTTTGCGCTCTTGTTCAATGGACTGCTGGAACTGTCGGACTGAGTACAGTAGTGCGGGGGAGACAAATTTCTCCCCCTTGGCACCGCAGAGTTCATCCCGTTTCTGGATGAAGTGGATGTGGAGAGCGACAGCGTCTTCGTAGGTCGATGAGTCCGGTTGGACGCTGAAGCGGATGTTCTCCAGACAACGGAAAATGTCGTCTTGGAAGCGGTCTAGACGACGATAGCGGCCGTGGTAGACATTGGAGCGGATATTTTCCAATGTCAGAGGTGCTCTAAAAACACAGGAATCATTTCAAAACCACAAAAAATCAGATGCAAACACAAAATCACTTAAATAAAGGGGGAAAACACAAAACGGCACGAGAACCGGAAAAAAAAATCGGCATACTGTGAACCATCGACGCTTCCTTCACTGCCACACTCCGACTCCAAATCCACACAGTCACCGATCATCTCGGCCAGATTCCTTCCGGTGGCATCCTCATATTTCATCAGGCTGTCCATCATGGTCTGCAGCATTTCCTGAACCTTCTGACGCACATTTGGCACTTCCGAGACGAAAACACCCATGCTCCGGGCTTTTTCCATGGTGGCGTCCAGGAGAATCAAGGCGTCCTAAAAATCGACTGATAACAACCAGAAAAACACAGATTCCAATTCAAACCTTCGATTCACACAGAATACACACCAGAAAAGTGCAGGGCAAGATATACTTCGCATCTGCCAGTTATTTGAACCTTTATGTGTCATTACACAGTGTGTTCCTTTCAGTGAACTCCATTAAAAAATACAACCTGTTCCTTCATTTACCGTTAAATACTACAGTATTTTACTATGTTATTCAAGTTTTATTTTAGTTTATTTAAATTAACAGAAGCTATTAGCAATCGTACGCTATATATCTCGGATTTCGGTGAGTTGAACGTAGCGGCATTCTCGAACATCTGCCCAAAATCCTCAATGACATCCTCCATACTGGGATACTGATTCTGCTGGATCCGACTGTAAATCTTATCCAGATCCACTGGTTTCTTGATAACATCATAATATGTCGGCAATTCCTATCACACACAAAAATCAACATCTTTCCAGCTAATTACCCAGAAGCACCAGCTTACCGCTTTCAACGGTAGCGTCTGAAACATCTCACTCCTCTGTCTTCCGGTTTCATCCGTCAGTTCACACACATATTCGTACAGCTCGATCAAGGATGCTTGAAGAGGCGAAGTGGGCGTGGAAAACTTCTGCGGCCTGTAAACAAAGACACAGTCAAATGAACTGAAATTTTCTGAGCAGTCTTTTTTACTTTCGCCCGCTGGATGTATGTCGCCGCTGGTTCCCGCTCCCGTCTTCGGTGGCTGCTACTCCGATGACTCGCAAGGATTTCTTGACAATGTCTTCGAATCTTGCCGCGTCGTTGTAAATATCACTCCCTTTACATAGTTTCCGTGAAAAAAGTGCAAAGAGAGACGAAGAGAAATTATGCTTACCTTCTTCGTTATACTGCTTTGCGTTGTCACAAAGCAACTGGAGATCCGCCAGTAGAATATCTTCTGTAGTGTACTGCAAAGGATATAATTCCATCAAAAAGTGTTCATTTGGAGAGAAAAAAGGAAAACAATGCGAAAAAGCGCCCTTATACTTTTATAAAAAATGTACGATATTTTCTTACGTCTGAAAATTACTGTCAACACTATTTACAAATTTACCTAAAGCTGACGAAAATCGATAAATTAATATAGTAAAAAATGCGATACATACATGAACGTTAACAGCAGTGAAAAAAACGCGAACAAAACAATAACGACATATTTTTCGCGGCGACACTGTCTGTACATACCCGATCATTCTGCACTTTGGAGACAACAGTTTTCAGATCAACCGGCTGGGCAATGACATTATAATAATCCGGATAATCCTTCTTCAACGGTTTCTCCAAGAACATTTCCGCAGGATACATTCCCTTGTCCTTGTACTCCAGAATACCACGAACTAGAAATTTCATCCGCTTTCGCAGTGACGAATCATCGTACTCCGGAAGTAATTTTTCGCTTAATGAGGTGCGCAACGGAGAACTAGTCCGGTCGATCTCCTACAATTACAAAACTCTGTAAAGAGTGAGTGTAAGCGAGGATACAAAGGGAGAAATACCGCTTGGAAATCTTGCAGCCGTTTATCCACAAAATCTTTGATTCGTTCCGAGTCGCGATACAGTGATGACTTTTCGTCATTGAAAATCTGGGCATTCTGGCACATCATCTGCAGGTCAAGGAGCATCTCATCCAGTGCAACGTATAAGCCTTTCTGTAAGAATAAGAGGATTACATACAGTTAATTAAGCTTCACTGATTACAACTGGCAAAAAAATATAAATAAGTCAACATACTGTAACGTAAATTGTAAACAGTAAAAAATATGCCACCAAAAAATCGCCCATAGAGATAACACACAAGATCATTAATGCACTTGCAAAACGTAATGTAGAGTATAGATTTAGGAGCACTCATTAAATAGTTAACTTTTGAGACTGATACCTTACCTTGATTTTTCTCTTGATCTGGGACAACGCCACGGGCGATCGGATAACATCATAATATTGAGGATACTCCCTGCAAAAGCCAGACATCCGTCACCACACACACATCGACCGACCAATCTCTCATCTCAAACATACTTTCTGCTGGGTAGTTTAAGAAACGGATTACACATCACCCGTCCCCCGGGGCCTTTCAATTTCGTCACGGCATCCAGCAGCTCCTCCATAGCGGTGGTATTACCTCCCTCATTGGCCACCTCCACTTGCCCGGACTCGTCATCCGAGTCCCCGGCCATCACTTCCTCCATCGGCTCGTCTTCACCCTCGACCTTGACGCCTTCTCCTTCAATATACTCCAGAGCGGCATAGATGGCCGATGCCAACTGGGTCTGTCGGCGCGTCCTTAACAATGAAAAAGAAATATTTGTATACGAATAAAACGTGGGGAAAAAACAACAGATCACTCAACATCACAGATAGGGCGACAAGGAAGATTGAGAAGAGGAAGATGTTACTTACCGTTCTTCGCTAGAAACATCCAAAAGGGGAAACATGAAGAAACAAAGAATGAGTAAAACTGGTAACCCGTGTAAAAGCAGCAACCATGCACCAACAAATAAAACAAATAAACATGATCCAACAACCCTGCTCTTCAATACACATTGAATTCACTTACTGACACGCAGGTGACGCAACAAAATCAGAACATAATGAACAATACCTGACTGTACGTTCGGCTGTTCTTGCACTTTCACGCTGCTCGAATTCCCGTTTTTTGGTCTGTGTGAATCGTTTTAAAGTCTCGGCGTCCTAAAGAGATGGACATGAATCATACACAAAGTTTATAAAAACTGGAAAACATCATTATCAATTTGGGCATAATAGATTTTATCAGATTCTCTAATTCCGTAATCATTGAGAAAATAACCACTCCTTATAGTATACGGAAATATCGGTTCAAAGAAATAATCAAAAAAATAAATAATACTGATTCGTTAGTGAACACTGATCATTATCATCACTGTACAAAAAACACTTATATCTAAACAGTGAAACAAAAATCACGAGTCTGTACTAACAGTTAATTTCAGAACTTTAAAAGCCGCACCCACCTCATAGATTTGTGAAGTCGGTTCATTGTAGTTTTTCGCATTATCGAACATAACCACCAGATCTTCTGCCAGTGCATCCAGATTCCGGTACTTTCCAGCCTGTATTTTCATGGCAACCTGCTTCAGATCCATGGGTTTCTTGACGGTTTTGTAATAGTCCGGATATTCTTTCTGCGACGGAAGCAAACTGAACTCGGAGCTAATCTGTACACCTTTTTCGTCGGTATGCTGCACAACGACCGTGAAGAGCTCCTCGATAACATCCTGGGAGTTGGGTGATGGAGGCTAAGCAGACATCAGCAAATGAAAATATGGACAGGTAGAAAACTACCATCCGCGAAAACAAAACGCTACCGAAACCTTCTCTAAGCCGAGATCGTAATATTACGTAATTTTTGTTTTACCTATTTTTGACGTCAAAAAAGGAGTTAGACGAAGAAAACTGAAGTTTAAACGGCCGCCGAAAGGTGTTGTAAATATAGAAGATCGTAGTGTAGTGGCTCACAGGCAATGTCGTCGGCAATAATAATATAGGAAGTGCACTGGTGACTGGTTGAAGGAAATTTATTTTTATTTATTTACATTTTATTTTAGGCAATGGAGGCAAAGGCAATACGAGACAGAGAGAATAATACGCCAACAGCAACGGTACTAATAACCAATCGTATCTCACATCATGTTACGAAAATCACTGAAGCACGTTGTATTTCATTTAAAAGTTAACCAATCTATATGACATTGTACAGTGCTGAGCACATTTAACGAATTTATTTTCGGAACTGTAAATTGTATTGAAACTTACTGTTACTAACAACTTACAAGCAACAAAAGCTACGAAGTAAGACCTAATTCGCTAATCGCAACAGACTGGAAGCGAAATAAAATTAACGAATTTAACAATAGCAGAAACATAGAAACAAGACAAAGACCTACAAGTTAAAAGCAAAAATCAGTTACTGTTTTAATTGTTACAAGATAACAAAGTTACGAAGCGAATGCACACGACAAAGCGGGAAATTTCACCTGATTCCGATTATTCAAGCATTCGCAATTCCGTGTTACGGCAAACAAAAAAATGTATATATTTGGTAAAAAAAACCTAGACCAGTGGATGCAGAAGATTTTCTCACCTGCACATCAGATGATGCAGTGGAAGCTTCTCGCCCGTCGTCTTTTTCTTTGCGCATTCGCTTGGGACGCGTTGCTGCAGCACTGGTCGATGCAGAACTTGTCGAAGCAATGGTGTCTTCGCTGGCGCGATCATTTGTGGAGCTCCGTCGAGCTCGTTTCGTGCGGTTCATATTTGTACCCAGGAGATCCGACAGAAAACTGAAAAATACCGCGAACAAGCCATCACGATTCAAGAACCCAAAAATTCCAGATGAATGGCTACAAGCAGCCTAAAGTCAGTAAAGTGCAACTAGCAAACACTTACCAAGGATCAATACCGCTCATTATTAGACTGTCTCATCTTTTACTGCACAATAATAATCCTCAGCAGACGACAGCAAAACTGGAATATTTATGTTGTGATGTCCGTGTTAAATTTAATCCTGCTCGAAAAACAAGCTGGATTCGAAGTTTTGAAGAAAAAAACATGCGAAGAGAGCAGACGCAGTTCAAAACTCAGTGGTTCCATTGAAACAGTGGTAATGGAAGTGCCACAAACAAAGGTGACTGGAATTCCGTCTGTGTACTGGTTTAGGCGTACTGGAATTCACCTTCTTCTAACGTCCTATCGTTCTTGTTCAGCGTCTTCATAAACAGACCGACGTTTTATTTATTATTCAGTTCAAACAACCACAACTCAAGAGTGCACAATCCAATCTAAAATAATACAGAAGTAAAATACCATAACAAAAATAAAAACCGAAAATCCTAATCAGCTATTTCCTTCATTTTCGCAGTAGGTACACGCCAGCCAGCACCGCCAGCGGGACAACAACCAGTCCGACGTAGCGAGCAATTCTGCTTGAACGAGACTGCAGTCGCTCTCCTTTTCCCAGCTCAACCTCCACCGTTTCCGGTTCTTCCTGTTTCAGCTCCCGTAAGCCCTTATCGGCATATTGCAGTAGTTCTTCAGCATTTCGCGCCAATTGTTCCACTTCCTCGATTAATTCACTGACATTTTTCACCGATGTTTCGTTGAAACGCCAATCATAATCCGGAAACGCAGGACAAATACGGTGACTGGTCAGTTGCGCCAAGCCAGTGAAATAGCGCTCCGTCGTCTCCATTTGCATGACTGCACGTCCGGTGATTTCACGGATCAGCCAGGAAGTCGGGGCTTTTTCCTACAGATCAAAGAAATTAATGTATTTCGTATATTAACTAAAAACGAAAAAGGCAAAAAACCTGTTCAGCTGTTTTTTTCTTCTAATAACATTTCCGGCATGCATTTTACACAGCAGAAAGCATTCAACAATAGATGTCCAATTTTGAAACATACTTCTATTCAAAATAATTAGAATTAATTAAAATAAAAAACAAATTTATTAACCGATAAAGCGCAATATGGATGTGTCACAGGCAAAACAAATAGGTAATATTAAAATTTAAAACTCATGGACAATACCAAATCACATGGACTGATAATTGATTAACTAACCCAAACCAAAACCGAATACCTGATACAAAGAGTGAAGGGGCTAATCAGTACAAAAGAAGAAAATCGAGATATCATCCGTTTTTTCACCCTGACTACGACGATTTCGAATACTTGTCACTCGTGATGGTGCAGTTTTCCGGCTCCCATATTCTCCCTGCTCTTTTGTCTCTCAACTTAATTTTCTCAAAACATACCGCCTCGGCACTTGTCTGAATCGGAACCACGATTTCTCCCAGTGCAGGATCGACCTTCCGCTCGTGCTGTTCGGCGTAGAAGCGCTTCATTGCCCAGCGCAGATCCACTTCTCCAGCATTCTCCAACGTAGACTCATCTTCAGCCCACTTGCCACCGTATTCGCGTGGAACAAAAGCGCGCCCTGGACCGCGTCCCCGTCGTCCTCCACGACGGCGTCCACGATATCCGCGACCCCGTCGGAAACGTCCCCGATCGCCATGAGCATTCCAGCTTTCCGCTGGATCCTTTCCTTGCTCAAACCCCGACTGGTAGAACATTGTTTATCCAAAATTCACTCGACGAATATTTTCTCAAAATGTTATAATCACACTAGTAAGAACAACAAATCTTTTTCATCCGACAAATAAAAATTTCAGTTGTCACAGATTTGTCATTTGTGACTTGTCTTTGTGTACGTTCAGGTGGCGCCGTAGTGAGCCGAAGCGGTCTGACCGAGGGGTGGGCGGGCAGATTTTACCGCTACCTGACAATTGTAAGTAAACCATGATCGGCGCTACTTCCGCTGGCGCCTTTTTGTTAGTAAATTAACCTCCCGAACTTTCCATACCACAGCACAAGTACATTCGAATAATAGTCTATAAATTAAAAATTTATAATGCACACACAATCAAATCATAAAAACCTCTCCACAAACTGTAAGGGAACATTCTGTGCATAAGGCAAAAAAAGAATCACCGATCAAGACACTATCCAAAACAACGCAATACCAGATCAGCATTCAGAGAGATGTAAGGCATCAAACCAAAAAATTCTCATTCAATCCATACAATATAATCTCTCGTGGAAAGTTCTACCAAGCGCTATACAACCATAACCAAACACAGAGCGCCGGCCAAATAATTACAGAAAATCGTAATTATTACGGAAAAATCGTAATAATTACGGAAAAAGCACAAGCACCGTCATCTAGGCATCCTCTTCCGGCAAGGCGGGAATCTCCAACTTTTTCCCAAATTCCCGTCGACTTGACTCATTTCTACTCCACACCGATTCATTCCGACTGACACCCGCCACATTCTTTCGCTTTTTCTGCTGGTTTTTCTCCTGCTCCAAAAACCCCTGAAAATTCAGCCGATTAGCTGCATTAGCAGCGTTTGTGGGAACAAGCGGTCCCTGTCCCGAGTCACGCGCGGATCGTCGACCAGCGGACATCCGGAAGGTCCGAGTGGTATCCGCGAACGTCACGGGAGTGAAATCATCGTCCATAATCGTATCAGACCAGTCGGCTTGCGGAAGCGCTGCCGGTTGCTCCGACACCGGGGTGAAGAGAACCGCAGCGGCACGTTTCCGCGCTGACGGGATCTTCGCCACGGCGTCCAGTGTATTCTTGAACCACTTGACTGTCCGCTTCTTGGTAATCTTTTTCAAGGTGGATTTCTTTGCTGGGGGAGGTTTGCGAGCGGATTTCGATCGGCGATGATTTTTTACTGGTTTCGGGGTGACTGGGATGGCTTTCTTTGGAGCGGGAGGTTTACGGGAGGATTTTCGTTTTTGTACCGGTTTAGGTGTGATTGGGACGGCAAAGTTTGGGTTCGTCGGCTTAGAGGAGGCAATGCGGTCCATCTCATCTTTCAGGAGATATTCCCAGTTGGTTGGGAAGCCAAGACGGAAGATTTGGGCGAAGGAGGCGGAAAATCCGTTCTGTTTCATGAGGGCAGTGTCGATGGGTCCGTCCAGCTTGTAATGAGAACCACTCGCTAAAAATGCATTCACCAGCATAAATAATAATGAATAATATCAGCTCTTTATAACCACTGTCCAGACGAAGTCGGGAAACAAACAAATTATAATTAATAATAATTTTCTGGCAAACTCGTACATTTTATTTCTGATTTTTTTGACAAACCAATAAATGATCGATTTTCCTTGGCAATTAGTGCGCATTTATATTTAATTTAACAATTTAAATTTTTAAAAAAAAGCTAGTTCAGTTGTCACATTTAATTTAACGGTAACAGGAAACGGATAAAAAACGCTAGCTATGAAAATAATTTCCACTTACTGGTCGCAGTGACGCTTTTGCTGACCCTCTTCAACACACGTCCCGCAGTGACTCGTTGAGTGTGCTCTGCACCGTCCGTGCCTACTTTGGGCGCCATTCCACAGATTCGTGGATTTCCAGTACCTTGTGGCAGGAGGTACCAGTCCCGGAGAACCGTACGCTGATCGGCGTCTTTAACCATGTTTGACGCAGGGAAATTGAAGATTCAAGAGTGTTCTTCTGCTCCGTGCGCCTCGATTATGGTTCGCATCGGAATCGTCGTGTCCTGAGTCCTCCAACTGATTAGGACTTATTACACCGTTCTACGATAACAAAAGCAACCGTCCAGTATCCAGTCATTCATCGGCACCAAACTGACTAGTACTGGAACTTGCTTCAACAGTTTAGCTGCTTCTTTTCAAGCGGCGTAGACTGCGACTTGCGAAAGCAGGGCCAGGAGGCTCGCGGATCCTTCATCGATACAAAATGACGAAACTGATTAATGCTACACTTAAACTCGCTGGATGGTTCATTTGTCAAAAACAGACGAAATGTGGATCAAAATAGCAAGTCATGACCGATTTCTGTAGCGTAAGTAAATGAAATCAAATGTATTGTAAATATTGTTAAACTGATTTTCAGATTAATCATTAAGCATCAGACTGAAAGCACAGTCGAAAAACGCAGAAAACAAAAACCTTCGACGAAAAGGAACCTGCCGTGCGTGGGAGGTCGGTTCAGAATGGTACATGGAAGACTACCGCGGGCGGCAGGAGGAAACTTTTGAGTACAAGACGCGGGAAACAACATTTTTGTCAGTTCAAAATCAAGTAAACTTGAACTTTTTCGAATTTTCTTGCTTTAAACACGGTAACGTTTCAAACTTCAAAGCATACGGAAGTCTAGCAAGAAATCGACATCGATGTTGAGTAATGGTTATTTACGGCCCAACCCGATCATACTTTTATTGACGCGCTTCGTGATGTATTAGAAATGTTTTACAGCGTTATCGTTACTCGCGCCAGTTAAAATATCGCAATGTCATAATTCAATGATTATTGTGTTTAATACAAGAAAAAGCAGGAGAGTCAAGATTCTCAAAGCGTTAATAAAGGCCAGCTTTACAGAAATCCGCAATGCAGTTTGTTAAACAAGCTTGCAATAAATTAAGAAAACCAGAAATACACAGTTTTACAGCAAAACCCAGGTCGAACATGGATAAGTCTCTCATTGATTCGCTGGTACGATGGTACTGATTAATTCCCTTAAGCCGTCGTGGCAACGGGGGCTTGGGTAGTAGAACCGTCATCAAATTCTCGTTTTCGGTTGGACGATTTGACAACCACGGTTTTCTTGATTGTCACCGAGCCGGATGCAGAAGCCGCTGCACCGGTGATTGCAACGAAGTCTTGTTCATCATCCAGCAGGGGCTGTCCGTCCTGGTAGAGGCGGCTGTTGGAGTAGTCATAGAACTGACGAGCCTTGGAGCAGTCGACGTTCCAGAACCAGTCGCAGACCAACGTGATTTGGTTGAACAGCTGCAAATGCACAGAAGCGTTATATTGGTGCAAGGACTGGTGTGCATAAGTGCACAGACTATATAATTATAAGCGTATCTGTTCGCTAGATAATGGAATTTACGAACCAGTTGCCAATCATTGCAGTCTGATTCTTACAGAGCTTTTTGCCATCGCTTACTTGATATGTAAATGAAAGCCGTTATCGAAGTGTACGAACCGTCATGTTGGGGCACAGGTAGCTGGTCTGGTTTCCGTTGATGTCGCATCGGTCAAAGGCTTGGCATTTGCCAGCTCCGTCGTTAGCATAGAAACCGGGCTTCACGCTACCGCACTGCACGTTGGCTTCGGGGATGGCAGACAGGGTGGGGTAATCCTGACCGGCTTGGGCGTTCTTGTACACATCGAAAGCCTGACCGGCGTCCATCTTGCTCTTGTCATTGCTCAGAATAGCCAACGCGGAGAAGACCTTTGGGTTCTGGTCGCCAGCGGCACGTTTCTCCTGTCAATGGGTTAGATTTACGAAAATGCGATAATATATGGGTAAAGAAACACGTACGATTTGATGTTCTCCCTCCTCGACATGCTCCTCAGCATGTTCCTCAAAGTCTCGCTTGCCCTTTTTAATTGTCGTGACGGTCTTTGTAACGGTCACCGTTCGGGATCCGGAGCTGGAAGCGGCACCGGTAATCAGGGCAAAGTCGGTCTCGTCGTCCAACAGAGGTTGTCCTTCCTGGTACAAGCGGCTGTTGGAGTAGTCATAAAACTGGCGGACTTTGCTGCAATCGACGTTCCAGAACCAATCGCAGACGAGGGTGATTTGGTTGAACAACTACGCGAATGAGAACATGAGAGAATGGAGTCGCCGAGTGCAATTAAATAGCGTTCTACGCACCGTCATGTTGGGGCACAGGTAGCTCGTCTGATTTCCGTTGACGTCGCATCGGTCGAAAGCCTGGCACTTGCCGGCTCCGTCGTTGGCGTAGAAACCGGGTTTTACACTGCCACAGTCAACACCGGCTGCGGGGATCGCCGAGAGGGTGGGATAGTCCTGACCGGCCTGAGCGTTCTTGTACACATCGAAAGCCTGACCGGCATCCATCTTGCTCTTGTCATTGCTCAGCACGGCCAATGCGGAGAACACCTTCGGGTTCTGGTCGCCGGCTGCCCGCTTGTGCTGTCAAATAGAGTGATTTCAAGTGGATTAATTTCAAATTATTGAAATTAAGAATGGATTAGAATATTCGAAACGGAAGTCATGGAACGGAGAAATTTCACAATTTCCGTATGCGAAGAAACGGAAGTTACTGTACATAAATGAATTCAGTTAGGAGTTCATAAATCTGAAACCTAACGTTAACTTTATCAGCTTGTCTAGAGGTACTGCTTACCAGGACTTTCGCGCTGCATACTGCCGCCACCGATAACAGCACGATTACCCACTTCATTATTCAGTCCGTATTATGAAACAGAGAGAATTAGATGTTGAGAAGAAACTGAATCTGGCAACTGGATGACAATACTAAGTGAAACGGAGCGCTAGTTATATACTAAATTACTAACTGCTCGCTAAGCCGGTCCAAGTTCAATGCGTTTTCGTTAAGAGCACGA
>JAQGAU010002216.1:0-16203 GCA_034698045.1 Paramacrobiotus richtersi
GGGTATGAGCCGGCCATCACTTATATCATTGTCGGTAAACGTCACCATACGCGGTTCTTCTGCGTCAATAAAGGGGATCAAGTCGGCCGGGGAGAAAACGTGCCAGCAGGTTTGTTCAGTGGATTTCCGAAGACCATTTTGTGGGAATTTTTGTGTACGATTACAAATGGTTGGATTTGTAGGCACCGTAGTCGACACCGGGATCTGTCACTTTTCTGAAATGGATTATTTCCTGTGCAGCCATGGTGGTCTGCAGGTTTGTGAAATTTATGATATACTGCTAATCATGTCCATCGTTATCACGTTAATGCTGCTAAGAAGGTCGCATTTCTTTACTGTGTTATGTATCTGCCGCTGTCTGTGAAAATGTTGCGTTCCTTCGGTAAAAGTATTATGCTGATCAGAAAGTCTCTGCATTGCCAGGTTATGGGTATTTCGCAGCAGATACTTCATGTGCACGTGGGAATTCATTTTCTAGGGTACTTCTCGACCGGCGCACTATAATGTGCTGTACGACGATTCGGATTTCACCGCCAATGAAATCCAGTTGTTTTCGTATTACTTGACCTACTGCTACGCCCGCTGCAGCCGCAGTGTGTCCATTCCGGCTCCGGTTTACTATGCCCACCATGTGGCATTCCGTGCGCGCCATCATTTGGCTGATAATGGATTTGATACGTAAATAACAGTCTACCACTTAAAGGTCAATCGGGAACGCAAAAGTTTAATGCTTTATAGGGTCAGTACGCACGGTTCGGGATCTGGGCCGTCCATCGATATCAAAGTGCTGAATGAGAAAATCAAGGTCCACCAGAATCTGGCGAAGCATGACAGCAAAAACTCCATGTACTTTGTTTGAGAGGGAACTGGAATAGTTAGGAAGTGCGGAAGAACAAAAAGTTTGTTTTTTATATGCATTAGTGTGAATCCCAGTCGTGCTAATGGTCAACCTGACCTGGTAACAAAATGGAATTTACCGTGGCTTGAGGAATGGAAGTCGGAGTCTTTTCGCCGGCTTGTTTATATTTCTGTGTTGACTTTCTTCAGTTCTTGAAAGTGGTGATTTCTTTCTTAATTTTGTTTTTCCAAGCAAGTTTGGCAGCTTCCGTTGTTTAACATTACGTCATGTCTCACATTGTGAATTGATCATTTATCATTTTCTTGTACCGCGTACAGCATGAGCTTTGATTTTATTTATGCTCGCTATTGACTCCGTTATCACAAACAGTGTCTACGATCTTTATGGTACGGACCGCGATGGTTTTTCTTCTGTTTACCTGCACTGCTCAGTACAACGATCATTGATTATTCTTTCGACTTCTTGAGTCGTGCCATTTACGAGTAGTTGACGAAACGGAAGCGATCGTCCGGTGAGCTGGTGGCTCTTCACAGAAATACAGGGGAACATCTGTTTCATAGTCGTCGACTACAGCGTTCCGTACGTGATCACTGTAATAGTAGTAGTTCGTGATTTGTAGTGTTCAAGACAACGAGGACAGGCTTGTTCTCCCGCCTGTTCATATTGATTTTCTTGAGTTCTTCAAAGTACGTATTGCTTTTTCTCGTAAGTTTGTTTATCCAACCGAGTTTGGTACTTTTCGTTGTTTACCATTGCGTCTTGTCTTACACTGTATCGATCATTAACATTTTCTTTTACCGCGTACAGCATCATCTTTGCCTTTCGTTATGCTCGACACTGATTCCGTTACCTGAAACAGTGTTGGTAGTCTTTATGGAACGGAGCGTGCGGTTTTTGTATGATTTCCCGTTAATCTGTACTGCTCAGTAAACGGTCATTGTTCTGTCGCTTGCTTGAGTCGTACCATTTGCGGGTTGCGGACGAAAGAGATCGTCCAATGA
Source organism: Paramacrobiotus richtersi (assembly GCA_034698045.1). Taxonomy (NCBI): domain Eukaryota; kingdom Metazoa; phylum Tardigrada; class Eutardigrada; order Parachela; family Macrobiotidae; genus Paramacrobiotus; species Paramacrobiotus richtersi. Next base: position 1,861 of record JAQGAU010002216.1, read on the forward strand.
AACAGGAGCGTCTAATGAGCGTGACCAAAAGATTTAACCAGCACGATTTAATACTGTAGTTTCCCGTACATTATTCTCACAGACAGCATTACCATTGTCTTCTTTGACAAAAGCCGTATAAAATAGCATCAAAGCATGCATGATGCGGATAACTAAAGCGGTCAAAGTAACTGTAACCTTTGAACTTTGAAGAAATGTACGAGTAGCGAAGACCAACACAACACTTCATCTAATTATGGCTTCACTTATGCCAGTACCACCGTACGGGTAACAAAAGGAGTCATCCCACCAGAAACAATTCAATGGAGCCTTGTGGACTGGGACAGTCTTGGCAGAATTGTTGCGTAATTTATGGTATCTTGAGGTAAATGTCGAACGAGCAGGATGGAAAACGAACATTATCTGAGGGTCTCCCTGTGTAATGTCAACTTTCTGTCGGTTTTGGTACAGTGGCCGGAAATCGAGAGCACGGAAGGTTGACTGGATTGACTTTGGCAGACAATCGTGAAAAACTGAACCATACCAAAATGTGCAAATGCCCAGACTTTACTCCAGTCACTAGGTACTTCGCGATGGGGTTCATTCGCGTTATAAAGGTCAAATATCTAGGAAAACAGATCACGAATTTACGAAAAACCAAAGGCCACTTAGTTATAAAATAATAAAGAATAATAGTTGTAATCCATAGTTTGTTGTAATCAATCGCGGCAAATGCAGAGATAATTATAGACACGGAACGTCTCCACGGTACCACAGATCCGTCTAAATGGCCACGAATCAGTTTTTGACTCGGTAACCGTTGTGAAGTTTTCCCATGGCAGTTGCACCGACAAGTTGACAACTAGACTTTCACTATAACTAAGGACTATAATTTACGGCGTTTTTTCCTTCTAGTTATTTCATCGTTCAAAACTGCTAGAAAACAGGTGGCGAATTAGCGATGCCCTGCATTGGTTTCGAACATTTTATTGATTTTCGGTAATGTGTCGATTTTTGCTGTCGTGAATATGAATGCCGTTCAAATAACACTGGAAAGCCACTTGTTCATCAAACTGTTAGACTTTGACCATGAAGAGCTTTGCTGTTGCGGTGGCCTTTACATTATCGACATCGCAATATGTTTTGGCACAGTATGGACCCATCTGCAGTACCAGTTATTACGGAAATATCGACCCCAGCAACGAAGGTAATCCATTTAATTTGTGTAGCTATCTTACGCAAGAAGTTCAACGTCCTACTGATCCGCTAAAATTAAAAACTCGTGTTAGACATTGCTCTGTATAGAAAAATACCTTTTTCGACAATTGTCCATTGGCGTTTGTACTGCATGTGAAATGTTAACACTGCTGTGATTTTGTTTTTATTTTACAACCTATCGGTACTTGGAAAAATGCATTCTCCGTTTGATAATATATTCATGTTAGCGTTTAGCTACTGTCCAGAGTTTTCACTGAACAGAAAACAGGAGTTTAATAACATAAAATGGATCCAGTGCATCGCGGATTAAACTGACAGAAATCTGAAATCAAAAACGAAACACATCTGTATGAATAGATAGCTTTTCGGACAACTTGATAATAATCAATGTACAGTAGCCGTAAAGAAAAAGCCATGTGTTATTGTTACGACAAAACATGCCATAATTATGGCTGAATGGTAGCGATTCTTTGGAAGATGACCTTTGTTATTACAGCGTACGTACTGCGAGTGTTGACGCGTAGCCAGGCCAGGCCATACATCAAGTCAATGCGCTGCAAGGAAATTCCACATTCACACCTGGCCCGTATTTGCTGCAGACTCTCAAGAAGGATTTTGCCAATCAGCGGCTCGTTCTGCATGCTAACAGTCAGAATTTCTCCAACGACGGAGCGGCCTGCTTCCGGCAAAGTGGGATGGATTTTGGAGCCATTGCCGATGTGCTAGCACACGAGAATGACACCATTCCGGAAAGCAATACCAAAGGCGGTATTATGTTGGAAGGCGAACGTAAGATTGTTATTAATGTATGGATAAAAACAGGAATTACAAAGTGCACGCAAACAACCCAACTATAGCACGTCGAAGTATCCCGATTTGCACATCTTTGATATCGTTCAGAAGAGCGTAAAGTGTGGGTTCTAAATCTGCTGTCAAATCTTACCAGATGCTTGAGATTACAATCTGACTCCAGATCAAAGATATAGCAGAGCCTGCACAATGCTGTGGTGTAGTGGCTTTTAAGTGGATTCGTGTGGAGCTTTTCGAGGAACTAACTATGCGGCTCGAATAACTTTTGAACTTTTAGCATCCGGCAACATTTGGCAGCAGATGTAGCACCTACACATTACGCTCTTTCGAACGATATCAAAAGATGTGCGAATCGGGATACTTGGACTTGCTATAGTTGGGTTGTAAGCCAAAAATGTATATGTTTCGCAGCTTACTGTACTTCCACCACTCACTGCAGGCCAATGCCGCAGGTTTTAATCCACTGTGGAGACTGGGCCAGGCCAACGCAAACTATCCCAATCCTTGAAAATATTTGGCTATCTGGATCAAAGTCGCCAAAGGCCTTGCCGTTTTCCAGGGCTATCTCGGCGGCAATGACATGTCCACTGAGACATATCATCGTTTCACTTTCAAAAAGATAGTATGGGTTCTGTCTCTAGTTTTCACCTATGCAAGGGAACTCTTTCGCGCAAAATCTCCCAAATGACCGGAGTCTAGCCTTATACTCGGTTGCATGGTAAGGTCACTAAATAGCTGAAATTGCGAATTGTATTCCATTAGCTGAAGATTACAGTCAGACTTTGTCAGAAACAGCAAGTTTACTTGCATGGTGTCTACCGCGTGTATCGTCTTTCTTTCTGCTACAGCATTACAGGCACAAGCAAATATAACGCATCGTTATTAGCATTCACTCGAGCGCTGAACATACAGTCATAGCATCCTAAAAAATAGCTTGTCTAACTTGTCTAACGAGCGTAGCCAGGAGATTCAAGCGGTATTACCGTACTAGTACTGTACTACTGTACAATCTGTAGACCATTCTCACAGACAGCATTATCAGAACCACAGCACGGAGAACAAAAGCATGTCATCCCTACAGAGTACAGAGACAATTCAGTGGAGAACTGCAGTACTAGCCACTAACTAAAGACCAACGATCTACATTCTGTCAGCATCGCTGTCTTTCGTTCTTTGATCGGCGGTTTTCCTTATGCATATGGCTCCATAAGCTTCAGTAGTTCGACGCACACACCCAATGAATCCGCGGCGCCTTTCTCCCATTTCGTACCCTCTCCCGAGATAAGTTTGTAGATCTTTTGCGCTTCCAAGAGATAGTGCGACGCTGTTGGCAGCGCTTCTGTCAAGTACTTGTGACGTTCATCTTCGATGAGATGCGGAAACCACTGATCGGGCAAATCACCGACTTGTTTCAACCAACGTGCACGACCGATATGGTATTTCGGATACACTGCACTGAAAGTCATAACCATACTTTACAAATGATGGTAACACTCACATGCTATCAGTTGACCTATGTAGTACACCTTCTCACTAAGAGCATCTCAACATCGCGCAGTGACGCAGTCCATATACCGTGATTGACAGACCCTTGTTTCGAAGCACAATTTTTTCTTCAGATAAATCTAATAAGCGTAGGGCAGGAAAAGCAATTAGGATAAGAATAAGGGCAGGAAGTAATGTTCAAATTACTTCTATTTTGAGGTTTTCTTCATTTTTTGAATGAGTGAGTATTAGTTTTAAAAAAAATAAACGATGCTAATTTATAAACTTTGTACTACTATTAGCATTTTTGTCTTTAATTTTTTTTATGGTGTTAACTTTACATACAAACTGTACTTCGGCCTTTGCCGAGGACGAATCTAGCTTGCGCAGGTATACCACCTGTTTTAACTGGAAAGCTTCTTTGGCGGTTTACGTATAAGTTTATTGCTTGTGGATCTCGAAACAGTTGACGAATGGATGGAGAAAGTTTCAATACTGAACTGGTTACCTGCCCTACGATAAAAAGTTTCGTTGTGATCGGAATTGCTGCAGATTTTCTCAGACAAAAGAATGTTACAAAGCTGTAGAAGATTATACTGAGATCTAGTCAGATGCAAGGACAGGAGAAAAAAGAGATAAAAAAGAGAAACAACCATCAAATTGAAAGAACTTTGATAAACCTCTGACCTTGTAAGTGGCTAAAATAGTGCTCGGGTGAAGACAGCCCGTGATTTCCTCAAAGCGCCCCCGAAGGTGGTCCTCGTGTGAACAACGGGAATTTAGCGCTGATGCTATCGATGTATTAGGTAGTTGATTTGAGCCGTAAATTATGCACCATTAAAAATAAAATTTCCAGGCAATGTTTACCAAGCTCCCTGGTTTCGTTTACTGTATGTAAATAACCAATCGAAATGTACGTACCATACGGAGGCAACCAAACTGGATAACCTATCCCAGGCCTCGGCATATCGTCCCATTTTTGTATATATCGCTCCACCTGGTGCGCCAATGAGACGGAAGTGCGCATCTTTTTGCAATATATCCAGAGTCTCCAAGTCGATAAACAGGTCATTCACTTGTGTAGCAAGCTGCTGGTGCATACCCGGTGGCGTATGCGCCAGTATCTTCTCATGTTTGATCATCAGTTGTTGCAGTTTCCGCAGCCGATCCCCGTTAATGGCGCCACATTGTGGGCATGCTTCCAGAGCTCGTTGGTCACTTGGAATGCGCTCCATACATCCTTTGGTCACACATTTTAGTGGATTGATCTCCGCGTCCTAAAGAGACACAAACGCGTGGAAACAAACGCAGGAGCATTGGTATCACCGATTCATCATTAGCTAACTTACGTATTCAATGGTGCATCTGCGACAAGTACATGGACGGCTATAAAGTGCACAAAACTGATACTAAGGAAGAAATGACTTGAGCACTGCCGCACTGGATAGCGCAGGTTCCGTATCCTTATGCTACTCGTATTGCAATTCTAAATTTTTGGGTTTCTGAGCAAGTTTCTGAGGTCTTCGCGGCAAAAAGTATGAACATGTATGGATTTGTTGCAGAGTTTGTCCGTGCATTTCACGTAAAGTATGGACGCGTCCCCGTTTTGTTGCTGCATCTCAGATTTTTACTGCATATCAGAAAAGTATGAACGCGACGTGCTGTTAACAAAACTCACTTAACAACATTTAATGCTATGGTTCTCACACGTCGCGGGAGGGAGGGGTTTCCTTTCCTGCAACTGCTGCGACAACGCTTTACAACTTCCTGTCCCCGCAGCGGTTCCTGTCCGATATGGGAAAGCCGTAGTGTGGGATGGAACAAGCTGGGACCCTGTAGCCGATTCTTGCCTACAAGGTAGCTCCAAATCGGCCGGACATATGATACAGTTGGCGGAGAACAGAATGCGCATTACTTATGCGTTTCTGGAAGAACGGGGCTATTTGGCTTTTTGATTGGCTGTGGGAACCTCATGGCCCGGCTACCATTGAACCTATTCAGATTGTTGGACGTGATATTCGGGATCTAACTGTGGAGCCGACGTCGATTGCTTAACGTAGAAGTTTGGCCATTGTTGAGGGTGATGCAGCATCTGTTCTGTGTGCTGTACCCGCTCTGTCGAAGGTTTCGACCCGGCTCAACTTTCGGGTAATGATTTTGGCTGTTCTTGGAATCTTGACCGTCTGACTCTGACATGCTTATGTTGTAACAGTGATTCATGCGCTGGCTTTCTATGTGATTTCGGCTATTGAAAGTAATGTTTTCATCGTACTTACATCCTTTAATCCAGTAAAATTTGTAATATCTTCCGTGGCGCGAACGACCAAGTTTCGCCCTTGTAAATCCATGGTCACGTTGATGTCCCAGCAGACCGCCGTCATGTCGCGATGCGAAGCTTGTGGAAAGATCCCAATCATCTCCATGGTATACTTTCCCCACGCATCCGTAATCGGTAACGCATTGTAGTCTATTTTCCTGATTAGTCCCTCGAAACCCGGAATACTTTCCATTTGGGCAGTCCAGCAAAGCTTGCGCATGCTTCGATCCGGAAGCTTTAAACTGAAATGTCCAAGAAATGCATGGCACGCTCACCAGATTAGCTTCCAGGAAAGTACAACGTTGGCAAAAACGGGAAACGTTTACTTACTCCTTCTCGTTTGTTCCATCGTAGGGCAACACATTCAAGATGGCCATGGCACTCCTCTTTCCAGAGTATCCGGCAAATCCTTCGTGGGTACCTTTCCCAAATTGTCACCGCAACATTTGATCAGTTATCCCGGCATGTGAAACAGACTAAAATACATGATAAATGACAAACCAGGATTTTGTTGCATATCTTAGCCACAAGAATCTCGAAAGTGCAGCATCCATATTGGCTGCATTCTCCTAGTTGACAGTCATGGTCAAAACTGCGTTCGTGTTTCAGGATATTGGCCTGAATGCCTTTCAGCATTTCGCATTCCTGTTTATGCTCCTTTTTCCAGTTCATCATCTGAATAGAAACCACGTGAATCCCATGTGTGGACGGCACTCATCATTGTCAGTCATCATAGTCGGTTCCACAAACGTATGCGGAACCAACCGAAAATCTGAGATAAGGAAACGCTTCGTTGTACCTGGCACTGTGCATCACAGTAGCGATACAGCTTGCAGCCGGAGCATGCCCGCAGAAAGTCTGATTCTTGAAAGCACTGCGCACAACGTCGCTTGTGGAATCGGTATTGAAAAGACCAGACCCATGGTTCGCAGGAGAGGACCACATCCCCAGCAGCGAATGTCCGCGGTGAAAGTGCGGCGTTTCCTGTCGACATACTTCAAGACGAAAACAGGATGGCGCAAAGAGGAAAGTGCAATAACCAGGATAATCAACTGCAAATGTGAGATTGGAATCTCGTCAAATAAAGTTGGTAGATATTTCTTTAGTAAAGATCAAAATGAATGGAGAAGTTTGTACATGCACATGCAGTTGGTCGGGTTCGAACTTGAATGCAATATTCAATGAGCAGTGCGCAGCAAGAACGCACTCAATCCGCATACATACGTAGCACCGGTTGGACAACCATTGTACAGTGTATGCGCTATCATGCTATATGCACTTACTTGGACGGAAAGGTAACTCACATATGTTCAAACAGACTTCTGGACACCGAACATTTTTCATACTTATGTACAATGTGCATTATGAATTTCTGTTATGTACAGACTCGTGTATATTGCCAAAACGTCCGGTCCAGAAAATCAAAATTACCGCTTCGTAATTAAATTTTGTGTCGCTGAGTCAGACGATCGCTGCGTCACTTGCGCGTAGGTCATGTGCACGTACGGTTTCGGGAGAGTACAGATCAATCATAAATTTTCAGCACCTTAATGATCAAGAAAAACAACCACAGTACGTTTTCAAATTCGCAGACACATTCAAATTTCAAAGCTTGCCGACGCGATGCAGTAAGGCGCATATCAGAACGTATAAACAAACCTTATATATATGCATGCGTAAATTTAGCGATCACATACGATTTACTGGAAAGACGAACGCAATAATAGCATTGATATAACCTCGACCGCTTTGTCCAAAATTCCGAATGCCGAATGTAACATGGCGTCCATTCTAAATTATCAATGATGCCAGCATTCGGCGCTTTCTATGTGACTAATGTAAGGATGTCGGAAAATAATTTTTGGTGCGCAAAGAAGCGTAAAATTTCAAATATGCAGAGGTAACACACAAGACGTTATTCTGCAGACGTTACACACAAGACCATTTTTGGGTATTGGGACTTTTGTGGCGACGGTTGCTTATGTTGAGGCCGTCATACCAAGATTCGACAAGTACTGTAGGCTATCTAGATGTAAATCGGTCTAACTAACAGCCAAAAAGATCTGACCGCAGTCACTGCACCACTCACAATCATCAGTACAGTACCCGGAATTAAAGAACAGTCACTCTGAACAGACAAGTTTATTCAACAAAGACGAACTACCTCATTAACAGAGACAAAACCAAATTATTTCGGGATAATTTCGTTATCGCTTTTGTTTCCTTGTGACAAACGGCAGTTTCCTTTACGCCATACGTTTCAACAAACTGTAAAAGTTCAACCGCTCTGTGGTAATTTTTTCCCATTTCGTGCCCTCTCCCCAGATTAGTTTGTAGATGCCTTGCGCTTCCAGGAGATATTCCGATGCTAGTGAAAGTACTTCTGTGAAGAATTTCCGACGTTCCCCTTCGATGAGAACATCAATCCAAAGAGAGGGCAGGTCACCCGCCTGCTCCAGCCAGCGAGCACGGGCGATATGATATTTCGGATACACCGCACTAAAAAGCACATAGCGAGTGAGAAAACACCCAAATCGTCTCAACAGCACTCATCCTAAGATCACTATCGCTACCAGCTTCAGTAACTACAAGTGCCTACCCACTTATAACCTACTTATAAGATACTTACTTATAAGGACGAACCTACTTATAAGGTAACACTTCAAGCTTGCAGAAGGGTACGAGTATGCATTTACGCAATAATTTAATATTTACCATGCAATAATGTAACATAACTGTCACACTGACACAAGCCGCCTTCGTTGTAACTTATTGTTAATATAGCTATTGAACTGTAACTATTCTGGAAAAAGATCGTCGACTTAAGTAGCTCAGTTTTATCAGTCGGTTGCTAGAAGAAAGAAGACTTCTCTGTTACCATTTCTTAATCAGAGTACGGATTTCAGGAAAATATAAAAGCAACAGCAGTTGAAACAAAACTTTCAGTGGTTGAGTTCTACAATTCCTCTGAGACAATGTCCACCCGTGTTCGGTGTGCGTATGTTCCTTTCCAGTTTTGCAGTAGATTTGCCAGCAGCAAATGTATGTACCTACCGTACGGAAGCAACTAAACTGGAGAACCTATCCCACGCTTCGGCGTATCGTCCCATCTGCGCCAGTACCGTCCCACCGAATCCGCCAATGATACGGAAATGCGCGTCTTTGTGTAAAAGATCTAGAGATTCCAACTCGACAAACAGGTCATTCATTTGTCCAGAAAACGCTGGCGTGCACCTGAGGTGCATCTCCTCGTTTCTGAGCATTAGCTTCTTCAGTGCATGCAAGCGATCGTGGTTGAGCGCGCCGCATTGGGGACATGGTTCCAGAGCTCGATCGTCACTTGGAATGCGCTCCATACATCTACTGGTGACACATTTCAGCGGATTTATCTCAGCGTCCTGAAAAGGCACATACAGTGAGGGGAACTATGTGAAGGCAACAACATTAAAACAACTCTTGGCTCACGTATTCATCGGTGCATTTGCGGCAGTGACACGGGCGGTGGTACTTTCGGCGGAAGAGTGCTCGGCGCTGCATCAAGGACCGCATGAAGATGCCACCACTGTCTGACAGTTCATTCTGGCGCAACTGAAGCATTTTAAACTTTTATTGTATGAAAGCTCGAAATCGACACAAGTGCCTCGTAAACCCGCTTTCTGGCGAGTAAGCGCCTTTGCATAGTTTCTACGTCTTAGTCGTTTGAGCTGTGGTTAGTGTCACAAGTAAGCACAACACAAACGTACAACATGACCTTTCCAGATTTACCGAGTTCTAACGTTTGCGCGGTCAAGACGCTCACATCTACGGAATCGACGTTACAGGGGCAAACAACAAAATCTACTGCCCGACACATCGATGACGACCCGGTACCTGTTGCATTCACTTACATCCCTTAATCCAGTATAACTGGTAATATCTTCAGTGGCCCGAACGACCAGGTTCCGTCCTTGTAAATCCATGGTCACGTTGATGTCCCAGCATACCGGGGTCATATTGCGATGTGAAGCTTGCGAAAAGATGCCGAGCATTTCCATGGAAACCTTTCCCCAGGAATTCTTAACCGGAAGTACATTGTAGTATATTTTTCTTACTAGTCGTTCGAATCCCGGAATGCTCTCCATCTGTGCCGTCCAGCACAGCTTGCGCATGGTTGGGTTAGGCTGCACTAAACTAAAACGTAACAGGACTGCGTAACACACGGAAAACGGACTGCTTTTACACAAAGTGAGACCATGACATTATTGTGTAGAAAATGTGCACTTACTCGTTCTCGCGGTCTCCTTCGTACTCGTAGGGTAACAGATCCAGTATTTCCACTGCACTCCTTTTTCCAGGAATTCCTGCAAGTTTATCCTTGGTACCTTTCTACAAATATCGCAAAACCAATCGTTCGACACCGACGACGACACGGATCGCGATTTAAAGCAGCCCACAACAAATTATGAACAACAAACCAAGATCTTGTTGCATAGTCTGGCCACAAGGATCTCGGCAGTACAGCATCCATATTTACTGCATCCTGCTAGTGCGCAGTCATGATCCAAAGCGCGTTTATGCTTTACGATGTTCGTCTGTATTTCTCTCAGCATTTCACATTCGTGCTTATGTTCCTTTTTCCAGTTCATCTTCTGAGTAGAGGAAAGAAATGTGAACGCCGTACACATGCAATTAACCCTTTGTCGATCGTAATGACATTTTTGTTCACTGTACCTGGCACTGTGTAGCGCAGAAACGATACAGCTTGCAGCTGGAACACGCACGAAAACAGTCTGACTCTTTAAAGCACTGCGCACAGCGCTCTTTGTGAAACCTGTACTGGAAGGACCAGACCCATGGTTCGCAGGAAATGACCACATCACCAGCAGCGAATGTCCGCGATGAAACTGCGACCTCTTCTGCCGACATACTTCAGGAAGATAATTAATCGGAGGTCGCACAGAGAAAACTACAATTACTATCAGATCAGCTCGGAATGTCGTCAAACGGTAAATATTCTTTTAGTAAGCACTGAATGAATGGAGAACGGGCGGATGCAGCGGACGATACATATGTACTACGCATTCGTTCCATTTCGGAATGCCCGTCACTTCGTACGAATAAAAACGAAACTGCCGACAAGTTTGCGACAACTGCGTCTCAAATTTTTATTTACACACATTTGTAAGGTTTATAAGTGCATGGTTCCTCCGTATCGTCAGTTGTGCACTGTCTTTCAGTACAGTAGTTTTTGAATGAATTATAGAAGTCTGTGGTTTGTATCGGTGTACTAAATATGCAAAATTACATTTAGATGTACAAAACTACACTTAAACATACATATTATCGATTAGAGGCTTCTTGATACGGAACTATCGAATCAAAGGCAATTCCATAGACCCGGTACCGGAGTACCCAACTTGATCATTGGGCAATTTGCATTGCGGAACGCTTTGTCGGATCAGTTTATGCATCCTACACATTAACAGCATCGTTTCAACATTTGTAATTAGCAGAATACTTAATGAATCTAGTATTTACGGTAGTACAACAAGTACTTCTAACTGATAATAAATTTGTTAGCGTTCAACCACGGCTGCATTCTGTGCTCGTGTTTTGATGAATTATTTGTGTCATGCTTTTCAGAGGAATTGTTGTAGTTTCTACACTTGCTTGCTTTCATTCCACTGTGATATGGATCTACTTCTAATTGTTCGAATGTAATCCAGCTGATGATATCATGCAGACGTTTATTTGTATTGTAGCGTCACTGCGGTCCATTAAGCAAAAAGGACGTGGACGTGTCACGTGGCTGCCGGAGAAAACGGCGGAGACCTACCAGCGGGAACTGTCTCTGCACTTCCGGCAAACATTTTCATGACGCCGATGGCGAGCAGTTTTTCTGAGCATTTTGCGTACAATGATTTTTATTCTTTTAAATCAGACAGCCGTGTCCAAGGTGATCGCATGATTATTTGCTAAAAACTTACCTATTGAGAGTGGCCAAGAGATTTACCGGCAATAGTACTGTAACTTCTCTTAATCTCACAGACAACATTACCAGCACGGTTTCTCTATTTGGCAAAAGCTATATAAAGCACCATAAAAACCATGATGCGGACTACTAAAGCAGACAGAGTTGCAAAATTCTAAACAACAACCATAATAATCTCCATCACTTTTGAACTTTGAAGGAAATGAACCGAAGACACGCAGAACATTCCTGTACAGTACTTCCGGCTTAGCCTCTACCAGTACCACCGTAAGAATAACAAAAGGATGTCATAATTGTCATTCCGCCAGAAACAATTCAATAAGGAGCTAATGTACTAAGCCCTAGTCAAAGAATCAAAAAAAAACCATGTTTTGGTACCACTGTCTTCCAGTTCCATTGTGAGAGAGGCAGTTGTCGTTACGCCTACGGCATCAGCTTCAGTGTGTTGTAGAGACCCAACGTATCTGTGATGCTCTTCTCCCATTTTGAGCCCTCTCCGGAGATCAGTTTGTAGATGTCTTGCGCTTCCAAGAGATATTCCGACGCTGTTGGCAGTACTTCCGTCAAGAACTTGTCACGTTCCTTTTCCACGAGATGCAGAAACCACTGAGCGGGCAAATCACCAACTTGTTTCAGCCAGCGTGCACGACCGATATGATATTTCGGATAAACCGCCCTGTAAGTCATAAAGCAGAAAACTAAATTATCTGCGCTGCGGCGTTCCTCGAAAAAAATAACTGGCAGGTGGCAAATGATGGACAGCTTTCAGTGAGCCGGTTATGGCTCTACAGTCAGCATAAAACGGTTCGTGGCGGTCGGACTATCGCAAACTCAGAAACAGAATGTTTACAATCTTCGGGAAATTACACTTTTTACACTCAGATAAACACTACATACAAAAAAAGGAAAAAAGTCAAACACAACCACCGTCGTTCGATGTCTGCCTCCTTTACTGAAAATTTACGCTGATGCCATCGCGATCGATTTATCAGTTCATACATGATGCATCAGCAGATCACACTGCCGGACAAGGTCAGCGTTAACTGCAATCCATTTACTGTTCCATCTGTACGTACCGTATGGAGGCAATCAAACTGGATAATCTATCCCATGCCTCGGCATATCGTCCCACTTCCACATCTACGGCTCCACCGCGCAGTCCAGTGAGACGGAAATGCGCGTCTTCATGCAGTATATCCAGGGCCTCCATCTTGAGGAAATAGCGGTTCATCAGTGCAGCACCCGCTGCTGTATGCAACAGCAGGCCATCGCATTCGACCATAAAGGGTAACACTTTGCCAAACCGATCGTCGTTAATGGCGCCACATTGTGGACAAGGTTCTTTGGCTCGTTTATCACTGGGAATGCGTTCCATACATCCTTTTGTCACACATCTAATAGGATTGATCTCCGCGTCCTACGAAGTCACAAAGCCTACGTGTAGAGACGTACACAGTGGCACCAGAATGGTCATTCGCTTACGTATTCATCGGTGCATTTGCGGCAGGTACATGGGCGGCCATACTGTCGATGAAGCACTTCCCGACGCCGATCCACAGACAGCGTGTAGATATCACCGTGTAGATATCAGTGTTTAACAGCTCATTCTGGCGCAACTGCAATATTTAAACAAAATTTCTTTGTATTAACACTCGTAGTCTGGTCCTGCTGGTTGCATCTGCGCGTATTATTCCTACAATACATACAATTTCCTTTTTTATATACAGGTCAGCGTTATGCGGTAAGTTAGTGTACATGTGCTTTAACGGTAGTGCTGCTTTCCGAAGATTGACCCGCTTAAAACTACTACTGCCCCTGGCGACGAACAGCGCTTCCAAAGTCCGATGAAAAGTTCTTCAAGATACAACCTTGTTACCGTAGAAGTAATTATTCCATACTTACATCCTGTAATCCAGTGTAACTTGCAATATCTTCCGTGGCGCGAACGACCAGGTTCCGTCCCTGTAGATCCATGGTCACATTAATGTCCCAGCAGACCGGCGTCATGTCGCGGTGGGAAGCTTGCGGAAAGATCCCGATCATCTCTACGAAATTCTTTCCCTCCGCATCCCGAATTGTACATTGTAGTAGATTTTCCTGACTAGTCCCACGAAGCCCGGAATCCTTTCCATCTGTGGAGTCCAGCAAAGCTTGCGCATGATTCGATCAGGAAGCTTCAAACTGAAACATCATACAGGTGCACCGAGCGCAAACAACCTAGCATGTTACAAGCTGGAAATGTTTACTTACTCCATATCGTACGTTTCATCGTAGGGAAACAAATCCAGAATGTCCATAGCAGTCTTTTTTCCACAATATCCTGCCAGTTCCTCCTTAGCACCTCTCTAAAATTGTGACGCCACCACATATTTTGATAGTTCGACACTAGAAATAAACCAAACTACGTCCTAAATTACAAACCAAGATTTTGTTGCATATTTTGGCCACAAGAATCGCGGCAGTGCAGCATCCAGTAGCGAATTTAAGGGGGGGGGCACGGGGGCACGTGCCCCTCCCGGAAATTTTACGAAATCGGGTTCCTCAGAAATACAAAGGGGGGAGT
>JAQGAU010002217.1:0-16200 GCA_034698045.1 Paramacrobiotus richtersi
ACAACAATTCCTCTACACATTCCTGCAAAGGCAGGGTGCTTCCATCATAGACATATTCCGCATTCGAAGGCGCTGCTGTGGATTCCGGATATCCGGTTTCCGCTGAGGGCGCGGGTTGGAGATTTTCAGAAAACTGACTAACATGGTCGCGAATCAGGTTAACTTCGGACGCTACAGTGTTTTCATCTGATTCCTCAAGCTGTGCAATATCGGGAAAATCTGTCAAAAAATAAAGGTAAATGAAGTTAGCCAAAAGTACAGATAGAGACAAGCGCTTGTAATTATGATCAAAATTAATCATGGAAAGCCTACCTGAATATCCAGAATGTTGTTCACGATGCTGTAGGCGCCTGTAAACCTGACTGGTGCTAATCGCGCCTCGTTTCCTCTTGAATCTTGTTGAAAAATTACCGATCGGCTTCTGATTCATTGTGAAAGAAAAGATCTCCTGGAATAGAACGATTGCCCAAACGTTTCTAGCCGTGAAGAAATTCCTCCAAAAAGTTAGGAAAATAATTTAAGAAAATTGTTTAAAAAATCATAACCTGATCACGCATTGCGCCTGCTTACGGATATCCGGCTAAAGTGGCGCTGCAGCAGTGAAGACACGCGCTAGATATGACATACTGCCTCATTCATGTAATTGCTGAGAAAAATATTGCAGCAGGCTGTCTTCGCTGTTCACATCAGCCGTCAGCAGAGCGACTTCCATAAAAGCGCTTCCGGCGATGTCCCTGTCAGAAACTGATATCGACAAAGCCGTTAAACAACCGAACGAAAACCTTGCATTTCAGTTTTTGGAAAATCTCGGCAACTAATGTGATACTTCATACTTCAGATTTGGTTTTCTTTTCGTTAGTTCTCTTTCTAACACAATGGACCCACCACTACGCCGATCATCGAGGAGCCGTTCCCAAAGTTTAGATCGAGAGCAAATATCAGATTTTGATGCTAAAGAGCGAGATATGGATATCCATCACCGCTCCGGCACGGGCAAAAGTATGACGCAGCTTTCAGATTTTCACAGAATTTTTTATAATGGTGTTATTTTATATTTGCAGAATTTGTGGTGGTTTTGAGCACAGAAGACGATGCAGTTCGACTGATAGACTTTACAAAGAATAAAACCAACCGTAACCAGCTGAAGCTTGTGGAATCAGAGTTTTACAGAGGGAACTACGGATCTGCATTTCCATTAGAGGATAAAGTTCTCGCTTGGTTTCCACATGCGGGTCCTTCCCCAGCGGGCTTCTACGAAGCTGAGGTAGCTGGGGTCTACACTCTGGAAGCGGAGGCCCAAAAAGTTGTCAAAGGAATCAAGGAGGACCTTACCAGGAAGCCAGCAAAGGACCGTGCTGTGAAGGTACAGATATGCATATACTGTGTTCAGAAAATTCGATATATTTCTAAAAATACTGCACGTTATTGTTCAGATATCCGAAGTATTAACTGATTTATGCTTGAGTTAAAATCGCTGAAAACAATACTAAGATATAATGGATTAACGTTCCTTCATAATCAATTCATTTTATGTTACAGTTCATTTGTGGGAAACTATATGTTTTGCGTCATTTTAAGGAATTTTTTATAGATAAAATTGTAGTTGGATATCCGACAAAATGGTTCTATTTATCACGATTTGATTGTGGCAGGTATTTGTTACGACTTATGCAGTGATTACTGCCGTTATTGTTTTAATCATTGTTTTTGGTTTCTTTCACAAGACAATTCCGTATTATTTTGTACAGGAAAGAGGAAGGCTACAGGAATTATTATCACACACTGCATGTAAATCAGTTATTCTCCAGGATACAGGTATGAAGATATATTTCCATTGCATTGTTTTCAGAAATTTTTATCACAGCAGCTTATTTTTATCGCAAATGATTTTTCATCAGGTTCAACCGCGTATGGATATCCATTACCCATGGTTCCGACATTAGAGGGTAACCGTATTTTCGGTACAAATACCTTAAGTTAACTCGGCGCATTTTCAGGAATATTCCGTAATGGGATCCAGCCGAATTCCGGTTATTCCTACACAACGCTCACGAGTAATGCGCGCACCTTTACCGATTACGCCCGCGGTAGCGTTCGTAACATAATGCTATTTTCTTCGAAAAATTTGCACTACAGAAATCTTTATATTAGGCACCAACAGCTATACCGGTGACTCGGGACTTCCGGACAACACATTGGAACAAACTCTCAACTTGGACGGGAGTTTTCCGTTAGGTAAAAATCAAGTTTTTGGGTATGTTCTTGAAGATATAATCCGTTCTTTGCAGGGAATGAATTTACTCAAGCGGATATCCGCGAGCAAGCCGTTCAAGATGGACTTAGGGAAGTGATTTCACAGTCTTTTGCAAAGAATAGTAAGTTGATAAAATGATCGGAAAAATATCGAATTATTTTTCTAAACTAAAATTAACTCACTTGATCGCTAAACTGCAAAAACTTCGTTCGTTAAAAAAAATTATAACGGAATTGTAAAGCTGTTCATTTCCCTGATTCAGACACTGCGCGCGACGTGGAAATCTTGGAACAAAACAGCTGGGACGGACTGTTGTCAAATACGGCGGAAAATAACGGCAAGTGCGAAACAGTAATAAAACATTATTACAAATTTTAGAAATTTTAACTGAGCATCCGTAGGGCAGTGACACTGTGGCCGTATATCTGCGGTCCATTAAAATTATTTCTTAAATGTTTTGTCCCAGATCTGCGCGCTGGCGTTAGCAGATTGCGAATATTTGTATCTTCAAATAATTCATAATTGATCGAAACTTGGTGGTGATTTCACAAATTGTACTGCACAGGAAACAGCGGCGAATCGGATATCCGAAGCGGAAATGAACGCGCAGTGGATGCGGTGTTACCCAGACAGCTGCTTCTAGAAAAAGGCAAGTGCGAGACAATTTCTCTTTTATTTAGAGCAGTGTAAGTTTTTGTAAAAGTTTATTTATTTTCTGTAGCAGATATTTTCAACTGCAGTGCTCTATGTTAGTCTCACATGAATATATCGTTTCCACAATTCGCATAAACAGTCGGATATCCGAAACGTTGTCATCGACTGCCATAATTTTGTGAAACTTACATAAGCATTCGAAAATAGTATTTACACAGCATTATTTCAAGCCGACTTCGCGTCTCACGCGCACGGACAGCGTGTATTATTATTACCGCTAACTGTAAATATAACATTGAAACGTTGCCTCAAAAAATTTACTTGCGCCAGATTTAACTTTGAACATTCTGGAAAGTGTATAACACATGTGCAGTAACGCAATTATCACATCCAGGTGACGGCAGCCATTCGGATATCCGGAGCGGGGCTGAGTACGGCAGAACATCCACGACTGGATCGGCTAACAATTTCTCAACATTCTCGGGTAAGTTGTTTTCCAATACATTTAGTTACTAAAATTCTGTTGGTTCGAATTCTAGAATATTATCTACGTCCAACTCTTAACCAATTTAATTAAAAAATTTAAAATCTCACAGACAGCGTAGTGTAGTGGCACCGTGACCGCTTTTCTGCATTCTCTTTTAATGTGGTTTTAACTCTTTACCGTTAGTAAACAATAGAGAATAACAGATTTATTGCTTGCAGGTGGTGTTGGCTGTTCGGATATCCGGAACGGCAACGAATGCGTAGGTACAGCAGCGTCAAGAGCGCCGAACAATCTCACAGCATCCTTGGGTAAGTTTATGTTGTAAATTAAATTTATTTTTCTTCGTTAAATTCTGTCAACGAAAGATAATATCACCTTTATTACCAGCAGGTGACGGCCGCCATCCGGATATCCGAAGCGAAGCGGGGAGTGGTAGTGCAGCAGCGAATGGATCGGCAAACAATCTGTCAACATTTTCCGGTAAGTGTTTTTTTAATTTAATTTGTTAAATTCTGTTGGTTTGCATTTCACAGTTTTATCCACGATAAAGCACTGAGTGATTTAATTAGAAAGACCAAAATTAACAATTAGTAATGTCAAAACAGCTTCATGAAACGGAGTGCAGTGGCACTGCCCTTACATTTCACTGTTGTTCTTTCTAATTGTTCTAAGGGTAAGTAAACAATAAAACTGACACAACTAACTGCATTCAGGTGGTGCTGGCCATTCGGATATCCGAAATAGGAGCTGGGTGCGGCAATACGGCAGCCGGTACATCGCCAAATAGTCTGTCAGCATCCCTGGGTAAGTGTTTCTATAAACTAAATTTATCCCTTTGTTGCTTCGATTAACAGTTTGTCTTCATCCTGAAGTCTCCGTCCGTAATATTTAGAATTTAATACAAATCCATAAATTATTTTCCGTTTAATCCACAGTAAAACAATGCAGTAGAAAATATTTGATTATGATTAATTGCAGAACACGTGGTTCCCACTGCGGATATCCGCAAAACCAACCATCTCATGCCGTACCATGCCAGGACATTGCCGGATATCAGTAATATTGTCACAAAGACCCGTAGCGGCGTAGATTTACGCGGAGGAGAATGGATCGAGATTCGGGAAAAAAATCCTCGTATTCAGCGACATTCGGTCACCGGCAACTACATCTACAGTTTTTACTGGCAGCATCAGCGCAGCGGAACTGTGCAGCTACGCGAGCCGTACGACATATACGTTTACTCTACCGTTCTCGAGGATATCCTCCTGCGCTATCCAGTCAGCAACCCTAAGAATGCCATGGGATACGCGTGGGCGTTAATTCAACATTTGATGGGGGAAGAGTCCGGGATCATTGCGTGCTATAAGAATCGGAACGGTCGGCAAGGTGTGGATTGTTTTTTGGGTATTAACACAGTGCAGAGAATCCATTGTAAGTACAGTTAATTAGTTGCTTATCAGGATATCCTTTATTTGATATATTAATTCAATTATTTTTGTCATTTTCAGCGTTCGTCATGAAGCTGTTCAAGCTGACCACTCCGCTGAAAGAGCTTGGTGCATTCAAGACGCAAATCAACAATAAATTGCGTCATATGTACGACATCAAGGGAAAAGGATTCTAGTGCAGTGTGGGCATTTAACATGATCAGTTGCGAACCATCGGCCTCCTGGTGCTCGAGCTAGTTGGATATTAATCTGCTGCGGCCCGTGGTTGGTTTTGTGAATTCATTTCTAATTTCTATAAATGACTTTGGTTAATAATCTCGCTACGTGCAGTATTTTTGTATTTGGTTAACGCGATGCAGTTTACAGTATTAAGGGAAGTTACATTAATTAATAGTGTCATTGTATCTGTGTTTATTTTTTGAAGCCGTTGTGTAAAATTCAAGTGATTTGGATCGGTGGTTAAAGCGTAACGGTGTGCAAAAAAGCGGGATATTAAAAGTAACGAGCCGAGCCTTCAGATTCAAAATATACCCAACACATATCACGTAACATACTGCAGGTATACAACAATAATACTCTGTGTCACTTCGTAACGTGGACGCCGCATATTCCCAATACCGTATAGCGGTTACTCCAGTTTTTCGAACGTCATCGGCAAAAGATACTGCTTTGACTCGAACATTCGTTCCCGGTGTAGACTTGATACCGATAGTATACAGCGCCAGGCTGGGGCTTTCTATTCCCATATAACTATACGCACGATTCGAAACATCATACTTTCGAGAGAAATAGTTTATACTTTTTCGCATGGAAACTTTCTCCACAAATACGCATCGTCGTAGTATGATCGTTTTTCATGGGAGTCGATCAGCCAGGTGTCTGGACCAAGTTGTACGAATACGTACATCGGTTACATGTGTGATAGTTTAGCGATGTTGTAATAGCGTAAACTTCCGCTTTTGACGGTCGACGTGAACCCACTGTTTGCAGACAATGCGGACAGCCTCAGGTCAGAGTATCGGTTCTACAGAGATTACTTCTTGTACATCGTTGCAGCAACATCGCGGCATCGTGTGTTTTGTCCGTGTAACGAGTTCCTTTGCACATATCTTCGACAAAATTTTTAAATTCCTCCTATATCGTTTCCGCTCAGTTTTACACCGTTTCTCCGTATATTTCCCTGGAAATGCCGTATAAAACAGCATATAATATTATTCTGCTGGCCGGAAGTTTGTTCTTTTTTTTTCAGTCAGGTACGTGATTCGATTTGCGGTGAATGTACTGAGAGAATCATGTGTATTGGTCAGTGTGTTACCCTACTTTATTTAATGTTCAGGTTCAGCACAGAACGACACGATCGCCGCCGTCGTTGTCTCGGATGCGGCCAACGCAACTGCTAACGTCACATTAGCGGAAAACAGCACGAGCACTAGTGTTTCCCAGATACCGTTGGAAGGGGGAGTGAAAAGTATTCAAAATGCCACCATACCCGACGTTTTAATTATGACGGTAATAATTGCAATTTACTCAGCGAGAGCTATAGCAAGAATACGTTAGTTACACTTTATTGTTCAGTTCTTATCGAAGTGTAAAGGCTGGGTTAGCAATAAACATACTTCGAAGTATCATTTAATTCAATCCAGTATATCTGGTAGCTTTCAGCGAACGGGACAGGCAGTAATTAACAGCTAATAAGAACGCTGTACTATTGTTTGGTATGGCAAAGAAGACTGCCTAGCGTTTGAACTGTACGCTGCAGTACGTAAAGGTGCTAATAAACCACCACACGTGCTTCCGTGAAGCCTTGGGCTTTGATCGACCAGCAGCACAGTTCACGGTCATGGTACCGGCAGTTATTATATTATTGTGCAAACATCTGTTCAGTCTGTGATAATGTTGCTGGATAATGTTGCTGTGGTTGCAGCGGTCCACTCTGCTGGGCAGCGTGGCCCAGTGGCTCGAAGCGTTAATGACCGTGATCTGCGGCGGAGAAAACCGACCGGCCCTCGCATTCTTTCAGTGCATCAACCACGATTCCAAGATCCCCTCGCTGTGGGCGGCCATGGGGCTGAACTCCACTTCCATCCAGGTAAAGTTCAAAACAGAGTGGAAACTCATAAAAATACCAGCGTAGTTAAGAGACTCTTGAAAATACTGAGAGAAATCCTGAAAGAAATAACAGACTAATACTGAGAGAAATAAGAAATCCTGAGAGACAGCGCGTCTTGATGAAGCCTATACGATTATGTACCGGTTAAGTTTTTTGTTTGTTAGATTTTTTTATTCGACTTAATATGTGCCTTTTTAATGTTTGAAACTTTGAGTGGTGAAAAGTTGACATTGAAAGTAAGTTATCCTTTACTGTATATCCGAGTTTGTGAGATACCTTAGAGCGACCACGAACGATTCCCCTCACACACGCTTATCTTGTGATTGACCAAAAGCGCTAACAGCGGCAAAGCTTAGCGTAATTCTACCATACAAACCACAGCCATGCAGTCCCACTTTAATACGGTCTGCACTCTAAAATGTGCTGCTTGTAAAATTAACCGTCTTTTCATGCAGGTGCAAACCATCCAGACGACACAAATCGTCGGCCAGAACGCCAACGTGGACGCCAACTCCCTCCTTACCCTCCTCAGTAGCAACGTGACCCAGCTCAACGATCTCGTCAAGCAAATCACCGCCCAGTTGCCCGATTTTTGCCTCAACGTTCCCAACCTAATGGGTTGTGTTAATCCATTCTTACAAGCTTGTGTGACGCCCGGATTAAAAGTTGACCAGTTTGCCAGGAACAATGTCATTGCGAACGCATCCGCCGGAGCGAATGTAACCGCAGCTGATCAGGGAAATTCTGAACATGCCAGCATCTCCACGAGTAACGCCACCATCTTGGAAGCGACACAGGATAACGCTGTCAACGGCAGCGCTGCCCAACAGGACTTGGCCGTAAACTTGACTGCCGCGGTCTCCAACGAAACTTTGCCGGTCAGCGGTTTGTCCAACGAAATTAATATCACACAAGCGAATCTAACCGGCCAAGCGAGAGGTACACTACGCACTTGTTAGCTCTTTCCCGGTGTGACCTTTTGGTATTTTAGAATTGGATATGGAGACTCTTAAGCTGATTCAAGCCCAGTCTGCAGGTAAGCGTGATGATGCGAAACTGTAGTGCTGAAAAGTGCTCGTCTGAATGATCCGTAGACCGACCCGCTTTACTTGGCCTTGGAATCCATCTTGGCAAATTGTGTGCAATGAGCTGTTTTTTTTGAATTTTTAGCGCCCGTATCGAGGGCCTGGTTTAATGCGAACTTCCCTTTGTCCCACTCGGCGGACGACGTCGCCCAGTTTGTGCGTTGGGGCTTGGAGTATTTGTGCCAAAACCAATCGGAGAAGATGTCCAGTATGTGCTTCATATTATTACTGTGCCATGTACTGCTGTAACGTTGATTCATAAATGTCAATGTTACAGTGGTTGCCTCCAATGTGCCCTGCATTTTCAACGCCATAAGCACACCCTCCTGCAGCAACCAGGTTCTGGATCTCAACCAGGCGCAAGCTAGCCAAGAAAACGTCTGCAAGTAAGCTCCATAAATCTAAGAAAGTATGAACGGTTTCCAAGCTGAATTTGCGCTTCTCGGTTGATCTGAAATGTGATCAAAGTGTTTAACATACCGAAGTGCTTTGATTCAACATACGTCCTCACGTGTTAACTATTTTGATGTGATTTGCATGGGATTTATAAATGTGGAAAGTGCAATGTTTTGAAATTGCAGAGCAGCGACGGATTATGGATTCTGCTACTTATCGTCCATCAATTCCGCATGTAACAACAACGATCTAACCAACGTGTTCACCGATCTAGGATTGGCTTATTTTGGCGCAACGGATTGTGCCAAAAACCATACACTTGCGGAACAAAACAATGCTAATATCGCGGTAAACGCAACAGCTGCAGCCTAGTGGACCAAATGGTAGAGAAAATTTTTTTTATGGATTTGTTAGAATGTGATAAACAAGACTTTACTGTTAAATGAATCGTTTTTCTAATCTTGTTTACTTGTTGGCTAAATGCCCCAGCTTCATGCTAGTACTTCAAATTACGCTTAATTTATAAATCTGCTGGTAAATAACATGCAACAACCGCGTTTGATGGATTTTTCTTCCAACTGCTTTCGACAAACAAGGCATGTGCAAACGTGCATGGTATCGGCAGTACTTGGTTTGTTACGCAAACTGCACCGCATACACAGTAATCTTACCATTAGCACTTGAAGAGGGTTTCTGCTATACAGACATTTATCAGGCGCACAAAACGATGACATTTTTTCCCCCTTAACATTGGTATATGCAGGAAAAATGCACCATAACAGTGGCATCCGCCTGCTGAAGCACTTGTGTGTAGAGGTACAAAACTTTCAAGTGCACTGTCGATAACACTAACAACATATCGTAGCTTATCGTGGACCCGTGGTTTCTCATTATACCTAAGCACACCATGTATTTTTTGCTTGTTTGTAGCACCCTGTTCGCACAGTTACGACACGGGTAAGTAAACATAATAAATATGATGCAACAGTGCTATTACGAGTAAACTCCTCATCATTTGATATGATTTTGTTTCCCCGAGATGCTTTGTTTTGAGCGATACAAGGGGCATTTTTTGTGAGAGTGTTGCATGTTGCACATCGATTGTGATTAACATTGTGCAAAGATCAAGTTGTGATATGCTGTGGAAAGAAGTCCTTTGTTACAACGGAGTATGTTGATAGAGATGCGGAGATCCCACCAGCGGGCACAATCCCTATACGCGGCGAAGCAGCCAGGGAACTACCGCAGTTCGAAGCCACTCCTTATCACCGCAGTGTCACGCTGATTCCCGAGTGCTTTGATGCCAGGAAGAAGTGGCCGAGGTGTGCAAGTATCGGGGATATACGGCATCAAGGACTGTGCGGAACATGCTGGGTATGTGGTACGCAATATAAGATTGGAAGCTAACTGTGCTTTGGACGAATGGCTTGCGCATACGTACTCACTAAAAATCCTTAGCGTCCCGAATACGGTACGGTTGCTGCCTTAGCTGGGAGATCAGGAAAAGTTATACATAAGCTCCTGCCGATCAGTTTCTGCGGTGGGCACACATTTCGGGAATCATAGCGATGAGCAGAACGGTGTTTTCCTCCAGTTGTGTTAACTTATACCAGAATACTTGTTGTCAATCTACAGCTTCCGACCAGTTTAAATTTGTATCGTTACAGGCAGTAGCCGCTGCCAGTACCATTTCCGATCGGATCTGTATCGCTTCCGGCGGACAAAACCAAACCTACATCTCAGCCATCAACCTCGCTTCCTGCACGGATCCCTTACGAACACCGCTGCAAAAGTAAACAGTATTTATCCCTGCTTGTACTGGCAATGTAGGACGCAAATCTTGTTGCACATGTTATACAGCTGTATCGGAGGGAACGATGCTGCCAACGCCTACAAACACGCCGCACTGTACGGCGCCGTGAGCGGTGGAAACTACAAGAGCAATCAGGGATGCCAGCCTTATTCCCTCTCCCCGACGGACCAGGCGGGACTGTCCTGCAAGAGAGCATGCACTAATGACGCGTACCAAAAGAGCTACGAGGACGATCTTTACTTCTGTATGCAGACATTTCTGCGTTTCTCGTGAGGTTACGATCATTTTTGCTGGTTTTGTTCCAGTGGATACCTTCTGGACGACGTACAGCAACAGCCTCACACCGCAGCAGAACACAGCCAACGTCCACCAGATGCAGATGGACATCATGGTCAATGGGCCCATCACGGCGGCTATTACGGCGTACAGTGATCTGGAGACATGGACAACTGAGAAAGGTACCGTACTTTTTCGCAAGTGCACACTCAGTCGTCTGTGTGGCTACGTAGCAATGTATACGAAACAGGACCATACAGTACATTATTATTACTATTATTATTATTATTATTACGGTATTATTATTATTATTAGTATTATTATTACGGTACAATATTAAATTCGTTTTTTTGGTACGTCACATTTGATTGCACCAGAAAACATTTGTAAACATATGTTGACATACATACAACATTTAACATAATTAATAAAGTACCAATTAAGGTTTAGCAATACAACAGGAAACATACAGTAAAACGTGTTCATAACGATGTCATATTGCAATCGAGTACTTCCTTTGTTACATGTGCTACATCAAAAATTATGGTAAGCACTGGATTGCAGTGTGACATTGTTATGATACGTTTTACTGTATTTTTGATGTTTTATTGCCAAACCTTAATTGGTACGTTATTAATTATATTAAATGTTGTATGTTAATATATGTCTACAAATGCTTTCTGATACAACCATATGTCACGCTGACGTCCAATAAAACGAATTTAAATTGTACCGGCACACGGCATACGTCCACGATGCACTGTACATAATGTACATGATCATGCATAAAGTTACATTAATATATTTAATTGCACCAGACAAACATAATCGACCGAAGCGAAGCGAAGGTCCTCTATATTCAATAAAAATGGACATTTTGTCTGTCCCGTCGGTCCCGGTACCGGAAGTATTGCGTAATAAATAAAATAATAAATAAATAGTAATAAATAAAGAAATAAATAAATATTATAAACACAAAAACAAATCGCGCGTCCTCTATATTCCACATAACTGAATATTTTGTCTGTCCCGTCGGTCACGGTACCGGAAGTACTGCGTAATAAATAATATAACAAATAGATAATAATAATTGTCCTGTTCTTCGCGTGATAGTGTGATAAAGGTCAGCAATGCTTTCGTTCTTGGAATGATTTGAATTAATGTAGGGTATCTGCCACTGCCACGTTGCACAAACACTCTTGACCACCGTGCACAAATCCCTAATTTTTTTCTATGAACTATGTGCAGATTTTACTGCTTGCTTCGGTCCACCAGTGCCCGCAAACAGCGAGTGCACTTACCTAGTTAACATATATTTCGTTTAGTATAAACACGTACGCAGAGTAACGTATAGCAAGGAGATATAAAAAATGCTGTAAAACATTTTTCCTTCCACTGCATCCGTTGTTTTATTCAAAAACATACACTCGTCAATAAACAAAGATGTAGAACCAAACACATAAAACCTGTAAATGCCATGTACGTGCATGTATGTACCGTTCGGTATACGTATTAGTTCGCTTGTTATTGCCAAGTACACATACAGCAGTTGTGCATTACATGTCGAAGAAATCATGGACATGTACATGTTACATGTACCCATTACATGTACATGTACTACGTGAATAGTAGTCGATCGATGCACATATTGCCATAATATATGCCTATATCCATAACTAGGAGCTTATCGCGGACCTGCATCGGACGCCATCAACAAACTCGGGCACTCAATCCGCATTATCGGCTGGTGCAGTGACCAGCAGCGGCTCCCGTACTGGTTGGTGGCCAACTCGTGGGGCGTCGAGCAGGGCGACCGGGGCGTCTTCTGGATTGAACGGGGCCGCAACGTCCTGGGCATTGAGGACCACATCTCCGCGCCCATCATCCACATGCCTAACGTCTGTGCCCCCCTGTGCGACGTGCCCCTCGACCAGCTTATTCGGCTGCACCCGAACGATCTAAACGCGCCCGTGTATGCCTTCCAGGGCGGTTGTGCAACGGAGGTCACTGTGGACGGAAATGGAAAGATCTCACCCGTTAGACCACCGGCTCCCATTGGCACGGTGCTGGTCGGAGGACCCAAGGCGCCCGTCACACACTGGGCGGATGCGTCGAGTCCGGCTGAATTGTGGTTTATCGGGGTACACCTGTAAATAATTACCGTTTCTAAACGTGTATCTTGTGCGCTAGCGTTGGTGCTGTGAGAGGAATTAAGATTACACATTAAAAACCAAATCGTATCGATAATGAACTAAAAACGTTAAGATTCTATTTAAAATCAATTTAGTTTGGTTTATTTATTTGAATTTTTATTCATTTGTTTTAAACTACAATTTCAATTAATTTCAATTTTCTGTTAAAATTAAATGTAGTTGTCGATAAATTTAACAAATACATGTATATAATTTGAAAATATAATCTAAACAAGGTCCACGGATTTATAACGGATTTATAAACCAGTGTTTTGTATTCATAGCCAAAAGGGTTTGCCAGCGTTTGCGGCGACGCCCCGGGATCATCAAAGAAGAGCTGTCGCGCCGGTAGCGTCCACCCGGACCCCAATGCCGGGCCACACACGGTCAACGCGGTTAATCAGGATAAGTATATCTACTGTAAGCGGACCCTGTTGTTTTGCTTCAAAGAATCGCTCCAGGAAGCATTATGTTCACAGATACCGATGCAGCCAGGAGTCGGCAGATGTACCAGTTCCCAGGCGGTTCATACCGGCCGCAGCCCATCAATATCGGCGACGCTTTAACCGGCACTTTTCAACGGGTAACGGCGCTTTTGGATGTCGATGGGAGTAGGATGATGGTGTGTGGAGTGGGTAAAGCTGGACAGGGGATGTGTGGCATGATGTCTTACGGCAATTGGAAGGTAAACAGTGCAGTAAACTATCTAGACACTTTTCCGTACGAAATTGTGCTTGGTTTAAAAAAATCTTCCACATGGATTTTTTTCCGTAATACGTCTTGCTGAACAAAGATCCGATATTCATCACAAAACAAATAATACGAAACATATTCTGTAATAGTAAAGAAGTACGCCAGAAAGTAATCAATGAATAGGAAATAATAAAAAAAAATTGCGCAAGTAAAGAACGAAGCCAGTACATATAAGTAACAGAACACTAATACCGAAAATTGCAAATGTACCACAAAAGTCATTCGTACCGTAAAAATAGCGTGAATAATGTTAGGGGTATACGTATGTTATACATGTCGTGGAATCAGTTTCTCGCACAATTAAATCCTATTTTTTAGTTGACCGGACAAAACACCATGGACAAGATATTTACCCAATGTTGATGCTTTTCTTACATGTTTTTTATTCAGAATTTACTGCGGGTGTGGTAGTAATGGGCGTACAATGTTGCCTAAAAGCCGTTACTTCTGAACCTGTCTGATGAGTCACCGAATCTTGTTTTCCCATTAAAAACGTTTCCACCGCCCACGTGTTGCCCACAGCTTTCAAGCAAAAATTCGTGACATTTTGCCGCAAATTTGAACAACATGTACAAGAAAATGAGTGATCATCACTTGTTGCGCGACTCAGCAAGTGCACTTGACGGACAGTCCACCAATATATTAGAAGCGATTTCTGTTCGGCGAACATTCAGTCTGCCACCATACTGCAACCAATCATGCTGACCTTGGTGATTCTATCCGTAATCGGGACCGCGTACGTGAAAACCTGATTACATAAATCATTTTTAGTTCTACGGACATATGGGCCTGTCGGACAGGTGCTAAATCTGGCTATGTTACAGTTGCGCCCAAATCCCGCCGCCCGGTGTCAAACGGATCACGGGTACCCAAGCGGAGAGCTTGCCAAAGTTCGAGCCCAATTTTCGCCACCGGGCCATCGGTGCCTTTCCCGAGTGTTTCGACGCGCGGACAAAGTGGCCGAAATGCAAGAGCATTGCGGATCTACGCAACCAGGGAATGTGCGGCACATGCTGGGTAAGTAAAGTAGCTCTGCATATACTTGTAGCCAGTATCAGCATTGTTATAATGCATGCCTTGCTGCAGGACTGTATTATGACCGTATACGTACATAATAAAGTATGTTTATTGTACATTTCATTATATAGCCAATACGCATTTGCTCTGGCCTGACGAAACCTAGAATGGTTAATCAAAAACCATCTGAAACTTA
The DNA here is from genome assembly GCA_034698045.1 of Paramacrobiotus richtersi. Lineage (NCBI taxonomy): Eukaryota > Metazoa > Tardigrada > Eutardigrada > Parachela > Macrobiotidae > Paramacrobiotus > Paramacrobiotus richtersi. Next base: position 14,682 of record JAQGAU010002217.1, read on the forward strand.
TATATTGAACTCAGTTGTTGTTTGGGTTGCTTTGAAAGCATCTCCACAGATATGTAAATATGTAGAGCATGGACATGGAAGTCGCTAAATTCCTCAATAATCGTTCATATTGCAGGCGGTAGCCAGCTCCGCCGTCCTCTCCGATCGGTTATGCATTGAATCGGGAGGAAAAAACCAGACCTACATCTCCGCTGAACACATTGCCGGGTGTACGGATCTCAAGCGCAATGGATTCGAAAAGTACGTACAACTTCTGGTAGTACTACTATTACCATCGATTTAACAACGCTCAATTGTCATGTAGCTGCCAAGGTGGTAACGATGCAGCCAACGCCTACCGTCAAGTAGCGACATACGGTGTCGTCACCGGCGGTCACTACGACAGTAAGAAGGGATGCATGCCGTACCCGCTGCGCCCGCTCCCGGATTCGGAGGCCATCGACATCGTGTGTCGGGATCAGTGTACGAATGCTGCTTTTAAGGGCTCCTTCGAGCAGGACAAGATCTACAGTAAGAATCCGGATTCTACGTTTGTCTGCATCGTATACGTATAGGCGATGTTTTGTTCGATCATAGTCGACGCATTCTGGACGTCTTATGTGGGTTCCAACGCCGCACCGGAAGTGATCGAGAAGAATGTTCAGCAAATGAAAATGGACATCCTGGCTAACGGGCCACTTACCGCTGCCTTCCAAATGTTCAGCGATTTTGATGGCTGGACGCCCGAACAAGGTAGGGTCACTTTCGTTGCGATGCTTGAACTCTTGTTTAACATAATTAGTCAATTCTTTTATTTGTAAGGTAGCCGTACATAACACTGATATGGTAAATGATACTATCGATAAAAAAACAATGAAACTAGATGACAAATTTGTTCCGCTTAGCCCGTCATACAGTTGTACCCGTGATCAGCATATTTTGCTGCATATTGAACTGCCAGTAGAAGGGATAAGTTTTAGACACCTGTACTTGCTGGTTAGAACCGAATTCCGCATTATTAAATATGTTATATAAGCTGTTCTTAGCCACGTCGTCTTTCCAGTACAAAAAATGTAAAAAGATGGGCTGATACTTCTGCGTACTGGGGAAAGTTTAAAAGACTTTGAGATTTGGTATTGCTGCAAGTACGCACGCCTTCTTGCGCTGCATCAAGAAACGTTTTGATTAAGCAGAGAAAGCGGCCGGTATACAACCGGTGTCGCATTTATTCTGCCTGATTAGATATCAGTTTGAGCGCTAATGACTCACGCAAATATAGATCTTCTTTTAATTCGACAATAACTATGAGAAATACAAACGACCGGTTCCGCAACAACTGTAACTGTATTTCTTTCGCAAGGTCGCTTTCTTCATTTTCTTAAAAGTGAACAATAACACACCGGCTTCACTTAAGGTCCCAAACGTTTTCCATGTCAAGAAAGTTTCACAGTCGTATCGATTTTTTAGGCGCCTACCGCGGCCCAGCTGCAGATGCCGTGGGCCCCTTGGGCGGGCACGCCGTCCGCATCATCGGTTGGTG
>JAQGAU010002218.1:0-16200 GCA_034698045.1 Paramacrobiotus richtersi
GTCGGAGATGTACGGGGATGTATGCGGATGTGCGGGGAAGTAGGAATTGTGGGGAGGCAACGGGTGTGCGGGGAGGCAACGGGTGTGCGGGGAGGCCGGGGATGTGGAGGCATATGGGGGATGTACCTCCCCGGGCATCACACGGGCTAGAAGTGGTGTAAAAACGAGGCCATAGATGTAGACACAGCTTTGCCAGCTGTCTCATGCCAGGTATGTGATCCATTTTGCCTCGGCCCAGGCCTTCAGTCTCGTAAAAAGTGTTCAAGAAAGCCTGCTTGTCGGCCTGTGTTCTAATTGAAGCAGGCCAACCTGACGCTTCTACCTTCAGCGCAAGGAAAGGTCAATGAAAGCAGCAAAGAAGCGCTTCCGACTCTGGTCGGAGTTCCAGAATTCGTACATCTTGAGAACCATGTAGCCAGGTATGACGGCTTTGTGAACCTCGAGAGTGCACCAGGTCCCTGTCAGAGGTTGTTCTTTGTCATCATGCTCGCAGGAACCATGGTTTTACGTTTCAGCAGATAGCCAGCATAGTGTAAAAATACGCTTGTCGTTGTGAACAGGCAAAATGGGCACAACATGATCTTTCGGTGGACGGACCTTGCAGTATGCCAACCCAAAATAGATTTCTACAGCGCGAAAATTTTGCGTAATGCATACGTGCTAAACAAAAGGGTGACGCTTATTTTATTTACGTATGGATATTCCGAAACAACGTCCAAATGCATAATCTTTTCATTGGGCTTCACGTCGTGATTCAGCACAACGGCATTGTCCCGCTCTCCATATAGTGCGCGTCGTCGATTCAGCGATTTGTTAAATGAATGTTTTTTATGTCGTCAGCAAACAACGGGTACATCTTTAGCTTTGTTTCATACTCGCTTTCCCACTGGAGGATTACAGTTATTCCGAACAGTTTTAACAGTTCTTCCCGTTTCTGTCAAATAACTGACTCATTGTAGCATCCAAGTGTCAATGACGGTTATCTGGGTTAGTACACTCTGTGAACGACCATGGTGTAGTCAGCCGTAAAACTCGCACGCTGTACGGGTCTCCACATGGTAGCCGTCTACAGATAAATAATGAAGTAAAGTAATGCCACACGCGGTGCAGAGTTAAACCTTGTTGGAAGATGCGAAATCAACCGGTAATCTGACTGAGCAGATTGTGTAGCTGAACTGCGCAAAACAGAAGCGTTGTCACATCTCGATGGCAATATGGTGCGAATTCTTCATTGAAGTTATAAAGCTCAACGTGTTTCCGCTCAACGTCTTTGGAATCAAATTTCCGAACATTCTTTTGATACTTTTCACCCATCATGTTGTAGCCAGCCATACTGGGGCTGGATATTCTACGATTTTGCCCTAGTTTTCCGGTCGATTTGGTTAATGAGGAAGCTTTCCTTTTGTTTGCTCCACACCGAATAATTTTGCCCAGTTATCCAACGACACTGGAACATAGTTTAGAGTATCTTTAAAGCGAATGCTGAATTCTTTGTCTTGAAGGTGTGCGTTCTGTGAACTTTCCTTAATGACCTCAGGAGCCTTGCCATTCTTTAGAAGCCAGTTTAGGATGAAGTAACTTAGCCATCGAATCTATAAGAAAAAAAGAGTCAAGCTGAATGTTGGTCGTTGATTGTACAGTTGGTTTGGGGTTGACAATCTTCTTTAAGTTGACCTTCCGGGTTTTAGCGGTCAGCCAGTTAGCTGGGTGAAAACAACAGTGATTTCCTCCGGTTCCAGCACACTCGGCACTGAGACTTGTAACGAGAATTCTGTCGAATCGTTAGACAAAACAACGCCGGTACCTGGGCATCTGTTACGGCTTGTGAATCTAGAATACAGCTGACATCTGCCGTCAAAAAGACACCCTTGTCACGGCCATGAATTATTTTGGAAAGAAGAAGCTCAAGGCTACTTTCCTGATGATTATTGCCGGACCTACAACGGCGGAAAACCAAGGTTTGTCTAAAGCTGACTGAAGATCTTGATAACGCGATGACCGAAACTAGCGTTCAAGTAGTCTACGCATACGACCAATGGCAGGAAGGCTTTGCAAAAATGCAGGAAAGGTGCCTAAAAAATTGCGTTCAGAAATGGTTCTGGTAGTTTAATCAACGAAAATGGCTTTTCTGGCTTGTTCGTGTGCAATCTCCTAATTCTTGATGACTTGGTATCGGAAATTGCCAAATCGAATCCTACTTGTTGACTCCAGGTGTGCACCATACAAAACATTATAGCGTCATGCATAATTGTAGTGCAGAAGTTGCATATGCGTGGCCGTGTGTCGACAGTCACTATCTGGCTCTGTGCAGGAATCCCAGATGGCCGCCAAATGCATCTCATCGACAAATTAGGTTGCTCCGTCTCCGTTTAGCATACGCTGCAGCTACGCCAGAGTTGCTGCAGCCTTTACTTATAGAGTTTACCACAGACTGCCAATATAATTAATTTAAGGCATCCTTTGCGCCAGTATCCTACAGATCATGCGGTCTCACGCGAATGATTTTCCCAACAATGTCTGAGAAAATACGATGTTTATCAGGGGTACTTATTACACCAAACAAGCAACGTAAAGTTTTTGCTTTCCATTGTCCGCCACAATACCTAAAAGGAAGAAATCGGTTTGAATTTGCAAAGCGGTAGACTGCATTTGTGTCTACCAGACCGTCCAACTACGTAAAATGTATTAAAGAGCTCTTCGCTCCCGTACAAGACATGAAACAACAAGGACGAGGAAAGGAAGGTCGTAAATGTACCAATCGTAATTGAGATGGAGCGGAAAGCGGCAGGGAAAAGCGACGCCCGATCGAAGGGATGATCATCGCTGCTTCACCCTCTGCGATATTTGAATCTTTGTCGGAAGATTTTGTAGATTTGTGACTACATGTTTCTATTTGCACGAATGGGACACTAAATTTTGTAAGCCTGGTGGGTAAATCAGTACTCCTGGCAAAATCCATACGACCGTGGTCCATGATTAAGCTCAGGTTGTATTGTACGCCGTGTACAGGCATATCTGCCACAAGTTCAAACTTTCTCAACTTGTGTAGTGGAAATACGTTTTCGGGAAAGAATTCGACATAAATCTGCCACTACGGGCCGTGTTGTTCGTGATGGACGCCGAGACAAACCACAATTTCTTCCAAGAACTGCAAGCGCCCAGCCTGATTTCCGTGATCCGGTCAAGAAATCGCCCGAAATTAGCTGCACAGCTAAACAAACAACTAGGTCGAAATTAGGCGAACCTTAATTTAGAAAACATTTGATGTCGTGCTCACCAGTTTTTTGTTATTGCTATTTATATCAGAGTTGGCGAGGTTGGGTAAACGAAACGCTTAGAGCTGTTTGTTCTCTGATTTCTAAACAAGAGCTAGTGCGAGATGCTATCTATTAGCTGAACAAACCTTCGATAAACGGCCGGCCACTTGCATAAAAAACGCGCACAGTCCTTAGTCAACATTTAAATATGGTTCACGCAGTTTCAGTGCTAAATGTGGCTGACTTGAATTCAGTTACGAACGACCGTATATAACCGAACGACATCCATTATCCAGAAATTTTAGGAAAGTGATAGTACCATTCGTTCTCACTTGGCCGCATCAAAAATGGGACCAAATCTCAAAGCTTACGGCCAGTAAGATCCTGACCCTCAACCAGATCCTTAACGTTGATATAGCTTAGTAAGCCGAAGCGCTCTATTAATTCGTATGAAACTACCGTAATTTAACTTCCCTTGCATAAAAGGCCGCAGCACTTGTCATTGTGCCTGGTCGGGCACCCTTTACGGGTTCCGTGGAAGGCTTGATCTTCGGCAATGGACAGGACGTTCAATAATGTGCTAACTGGCCACTCTGATTTCAGTTACATTTATAAAGCCATTTGAAAAGTTAGACCAGGTGGTCCGATGCGATGGTGCAGCTGTATGCTGGACGGAAACGTGTTGCGGTTGAGCTTGTGGGAACGAAAAGGGAGGCTGCTTTCAGGAACGGTTTTTGCCTCTAATCAACAAACTGTAAATACGTAGTTAACGTACACTGATGTTGTGCGAACGGCAAGGGAGATTGAGGTTGTCCGAAAACTCCGAATGGAAAGGGAGGCTGCGAATGAAAGCCAGGGGCATCATATGCAAGTAAGAGAAAATTTAATATCTGGAAAACATGTATAATTAAGCTAAGTTAAGTTGTATCAGGCACCTAGAATCATTCTTAACAACCCGATTCCGGCCGATTATTTCGAAACAAAGGTCACAATAACAAGGGCTAGGCATAGAAGTACACTTGGAATGCAGTCGTAATTATACTAATGGAGCTCTGTAATAACAGGTCTATCAAAATTAAAGGTTTTCTTTGTATTACAGAATTAAGCGGGCAGTACATGTTAATTACGTGACCACAGTTTATTGCTTAAATTCACAAACCGTTCCTGGAAGCGAGTACGGTTTTGGTAATCGTGCGGGTATTGGAACGTCGATTGCTGGTTTGGATCATCTTGAATTTCACAAAAATTTAGCGATTGCAACAATTCACCGCTCATAATGAGGAAAAGCATGATAAGAAAAGTGAGCTGATAAGTAAAGTATGAGGGACCAATTTGTGATCGCCCGCAATATGCTTTATCTTGTTGTGTGTGATATGCAATATGCAATATATTATGTAGTCTGTGCCGGACTTGGCAGTCGCGGGGGCCAATTGACGATACAAGCAACACTTCTTTTCGTTTTCAGTTCTCAAGGAGCACAGTAAAATGTGCCACGTGTCCGCCCGAACAGCTGTGAAAGCGCCATGCACCGTTCATCAGCCACATCTACGAAGGGCATCATGTCCTTGGTTTGCCCTTGTTTGCCTTCGTGCTGTCCCAACAGCAGCAGCAATAGCTGTACGTCTTGGTGGATAAGCAGAATCAGCGCGGTGTCCACTTTTTCCGTAATGACCTCATCAAGCAAGAGAAACTGAAGCGACATAGCGGGGGAAGTGTAGTTGTGCTATACCTGAGCTCTACAAACTACACTGGAATTGGCTGGAAACGATGAAGGCAGGGTGGACGGCATCTCCACAAAAAAAGATCCGCTACGTAAAGATCTAGCGCTCTTTGAAACGATGACTGAACAATATTTCTTCGGGAGGCAAGTCTACATGGAAAAGGTTTAGTAAGACTTGCGTAATGTTGAACGTTTCGCCAAACAGTGAACAAAACACTTTCAAAGTTTGTTTTCCGGAAAGGGACTGCCAAGTTGGCTTTTGAGTACGTTTTAGGGGTGGTAGACTTCCAATAACGACAGTAGTCATCAGGTGTCACATTACAGGCCTACTTAAGTAGTCTGATTCAGGAAAAATTCCTGAGCTTATTTGCGTGTGCTTAGTCGCAAGAGTGCCTGCTTATACTCGGCGTAGTTGCATTGAAGTAGGAACTTGGGGATCACAACCCCTTGACCGTACTGGTATGCTAATACTGGATAAGTATTATTTGTGAAAGCAGGAAAATAGAAGAGGCTGTTCACGAATTCAGAATATTGCCTGCTGCTCATGTAATGGCTAGAAATAAAATCAATCAGCCGTTATTTTTGTATCCGCGCTTTGTTTTGCATATCAAAAAGTGAAATCGGGCAATATTTTCATGCATATCCAACAGCGAATTTTGGCAATATTTTGCATTTTGCAGAACGCTCCTACCGTTCGTCAGTCCACACCTCTTTTTAAAACATTCTCCACCGCGCCTCAGCCTAGGCTCACTGACTGCTCCTCAACGCCTTCTGAGCATAATTGGGGTAGCTCTGTTACCATCAGCGTCAGCAACTGTAGACGTTGGTAACGTCTCGTCAGTTTTTATCAGTCAATAAATAACGGCGGCAGTTGATGGTTATTCATACTTCTTGGTTGATGTGTGTTCTGCTTATTTGCAAGTGAATAACATCTGCTTACAGGTCCGTGTAGCCGTTTCTGGCGCCACCAGGTGCAGATTAGGAATTTACTTTTGAAACCTCCCTAATAGACCATACCAAACTACAAAAACGCACAGCGGCAGAAGTCAATGTTTCCCATGTCATCCTGACATTAGCGAATGCGTCAAGGAAATCTCCATTTTATGTGCAGACTGTTGTAGAAGTTGCAACAAAAAGCAATGTTACGACGTTCATAGAAAACTAAGGAATACGGGTAATACGTATTGCGATTCAACCGGAAAATGCAAATGACTATAAGCACCTCCGCAGTCCGCGAATAAGTCGGAAAATCACTTGTAAAAAAAGTAAACGGGCGACTGTTATACGCTGGTGGAATGACATACCACTTCTACGGCGCACCCCGCAGTTTCAGATCCAAGAACCAGGTATCGCCCGCTTCCACGTGGGGGTAAAAGAACGTCCATCTGTACAATATAAATAGTTAGGTGCTGTTCGCAGATCTTATAGAACGGAATCCGTTTCCCGCAGGATATCCGAGTAGCTGTCGAAGCTGAAGTAGGGCAACCGTGCCACAGGAAACGAAAAAATTATGGAAAATTTAAATGAAAGAAAAAGGCTGCTCACCAAACGGTGCTTTCAATGCAGTTTATATTGCAAAAATTCGGCTTTGTATTCATCAAGTTCGATCTTCAGTCGCCGGTAGCCAATTATCAGCTGCACGCTTATGTGGCCACATTAAAGCTGACGGTAGCAAACCAATCTCAATTGGAGCTCCTCACTGCGCAGGGTTCAGGATTTTCGGCTTGCCTGTCGATATAAGGCAGCTAAACAACTTCAATTAATTTTCTTGTCTTGGCTGTTGCTGACTTGTTGGCCGGTGACGTGCCAGTAGTGCAAACACATACGCAAATAAATCTATTTAGGAAACGTTTAGGAAACAATATGGAACTGTACAGAAATCACCATCTCAATGGACGGAAAACGGACACAACCGGAAACATCACACGGAAACCCATCGTCCATATGGCCCGCCTCATCCCTTTTATTCTTATCGATAACGATAGTTGATTATGCTCTCATTGCTTGAGTTCGCTTCTCATATCAATCGGCTAATATTTGCAAACTTTTTGGTGCTTTTATCTGTCAAATAATGCGCCCCAAACATATTCTTAACATGCATGCCAGGAGACGGCATGAAACTACTTTGAGGGCTATGGTACATACCATACCAGTACACTCAGATGACATGACATGTATGCATGCACACACACATGCAACTTTTTATATCTCTGTCTCGATGTATCGATCCGATATAAGCAACCGCCAGTCTAGCGGCGAGATCATTCTGTTAGTTTGCTCCTGCAAATACGCATTAAAGTCTAAACCGTTCTGTTCTGTCTACACACACGTTCACGATACATGCCGATACATGTCTTGTTATCGCTAACACACACCGGGATAACACAACTTCAATTTATTAACATATAATGCATACACCGCGACAGAAAGTGCATATTAATTACTAAGTTTCTTCCGTGCTAAGTGTCTTCGGATTAATTTTTCGTCCACCCTTGTATACAATATAGACAAAAAATCCTTCTTATTGCTTTACGTGGCAATCATGTGCCGCCGTAGCGGCACGGTGAAGCGGGACGACGCAATGAAGGCTGTATTTATTCATACATCTATATATATTCAGCAAGCCTTGACTACGATCAGTGGTGCTAATGTGCACAATGTAAAAAAGTATCCTAGATAGTAGTTGCTGTCGTTTTCACGATATCGGTGTTTGTAGACTGATGCAGGGCGGCAACATGCACGGCAATACAAGGATATCCTTGAGTTATTTCTTACCTGTTCGACTCCCAAACGTGGCAATCCTCCGACGGAGGACCTCCGTGGGGAATTCCAATGTAAGGCCGAAGACAACGGAACAAAGCGCAACTCTATAACGGCATCGTAGGTTTCTTGCCGAATGAGATTCCTCAGATTTGTCAGCTATATGCAATTGTTGTTTCGAACCAGATAACGGCGAATGTGGGCAGCTGCAGCTCGGTTTCACTTACGCCACAGAAAGCAGGAGCCGGTGTCCAGGGCGTACGGTCGGTAGAGCTTAACGTTGTCGCATAACTTCACGGAAGCAGGGTGCAAGGGTCGGTCTTTCTCGTGAGAAGCCCAGCCAGTCGCATGTTCCCAGTCGCAAGCAAGCATACGTCAGCTGGTATACACGAGGCAGTGTCCTAACAGTTCTTTCAACATATACCGGGCACGATTCTGTGGATCGTGTTTCTGTTTTGTGTATTCACAACTCCGTCGGTTTAATCGGCTCTGTTATTTGTAGCTGAATCCCGAACAATTGCGGATAGGCTGGATTCCATGTCCTGGAAAACCTTTAGCAACACTACCGCCTAGTTAGTGACTGTGCCCAGTCAAGGTTTTTGTTCCAGACATGTGAGGTCGACGGTCTTTCTTTCGTCACTATCATTGTCCGCTTTCATAACTCTGTTTGGCAGTGTTATCTGACTAGTCAGTGTATCATTTACAGAGCTACGGCTGTAGTTGCCGAAAAGATTCTTGTCGCGGGCGCATGGCCCCCAACAATTCCGACGCATAACTTTACAACTGTCCGTCTGCTGGCCCTTCCAACATGCCAGCTGGCCAGTTTATATATACTGGCGAGTCGGCAACAAGAACAAAGAGCTTTGAGCAAAACCATTTTCCAGTTGGCCAAAAGACTCCGCTTTTCCAGGCAATAAGGTTTCGGGAACATTCCAGCCCGTTGATGGTGAGTACGGCAGTTCAGCTTGCCGAGCTTTTGAACGGCATCCTCAATAATTCGCTGCGTGGAGAGCTCGAAAGTAAGATCGCTCGCGATTTGTGTAAGTGCGACGGTATTTGCGATTTCGCGTACGGTTTGATTGTACCACATCATGGTCCGCTTTAGCGAGCCAATCATTCCTTCAAACGGAAGGGCGTAACAGCCAGCCAAACGTCCGAAATTGGTAGCCGCTTGCGGCACTTGCTCTAGCAGACGAACGTTATACAGCATACTACAAGCGATATGGCAGTCTAAAGCCACGCAAAGCAGCATACAACATAACGTATACGGCAGTCGTAGTGACAGTGTGAACGGAACAGTCCGAACTAAAAAACTTTCACGGTGCTCAACGGCCCGCCGCTAAACTGGAAAAGTCATCGACATATAGAGGGTAACTTAAAGACGTAATCAGCCCTAAGAGCGTGCAGCGCCGTTCTTTACCGTTTTGCCGGTTTCGGCATCACCAAGGCAGTTTATAAGAATTCTTCCAGCGAAGCCGCGTAACTATGCACGAACGCAGCAATCTCGGGACCAGTAGTAAAGTTCACTGTCAACCCAAGAGCGTTTCTTAGCGTTCTACTCTATCACGTGGGAACCACGCCACGGAAATCATATGAACTGGGTCGCAAAATGAAAGCTATTCTGAAGTGAGAGGCAAAATAACCCTTGTATTGTTGAAACTGTCTGCCAAGCTTGAAGTTCCGTTCATGCTGGATGGCGCGCCACCGGGACACCCGTCAGCGGGAGTCTTGCCGTTGGGACTCCTGTTCAGTGAGACGGATTTCTGTCACAAGAACAGAAAGTCTAAGTGAAACGCTTACCGCCAAAACAAGTATGGTATCGCAGCCGCAAAGGCATCTCGGAGAGAAATTGGGAATGGATTTGGAAATTGGAGAACCTTTCTGCAATCGGCATCTTTGACACTACACGCTATCAGGTCGTGCTTTCGGATTTTCGGATGTCGAAGGTTATGCGATTTACACCAAGGAAATATATTCTTCACACATCCTGGGCGTTAGTGCGGTGACAAGGGAGTGGCTCCCGAACATGTAGGAAATGCCCTTATTTTCCAGACGGGAAATCCGATGGAGCCATATCGACTGATGATGAAAAACATGGAACAGTTCTGGCGCAGAATTTTATAGCCAGCACATGGGTGGTGACCATAAATGGAGGTAGTATGTAGAAAATGATGTCAAAAGTTAGTACGGAAGCAACTGTGAACGCGGCCGCAATGACAACGTCGGTGTACTCGTCCGCGATGGATGCGCAGGAGGACAGTCTAAAAACATTAAACACCGGAAGTAACGGTGTCTGCTTTGGCGCATGCTTCACCGAAAGCGATTTTACCAAGTACGTCTGATAACATTAGAGACTATTGGTTTGGTTTCCGAGCCAGGTCGTAAGAGCAAATGAGATTCTCCACACGAATCAGCGGCACAGTGAACAGGTAGTTTTGGAAAAACTTCCGCGACGTCACACTCAATTTCCACGAAGACGCGTGACCGACATTGTATACAGTTCGTTTAAGTTGAGTGTCCTGACATTGTCGGTCCAGAAATGTAGAGGAACAAGGAGTATTAACTCTCAAATCAAAACGGATGGTTTCCGTGACTAAAACTCCTGACCTCCGGTGGCGGTGTTCAGAAACACAAGCCCATATCACAATAAAAATAATACAGCTTCGCTTCTATGATTTAAAATTCCCGTACAACATAAGTATCTATACTACTGTCTGGTTCGGTCATGCTGAAACAGTGGAACAGTGAAACGTAAAATATACAGAACAACAGAATTTGGACACATCGGTGACTTTTACCTGCTTGGCAACCGTCCGGCAAGAAAAATACAAAACAACATCCGGCAGGCTGATACTACGAATCAGTGTCCCCCTTTTCCGTCCGTCTCGTCCTTTCCACTCGGCATCCCCGCGCAGCCCGCCCGCACCACATTCGAATGCCAGTGCGCGGCATAAAAGTTGTGAAAAATGTCCCTTCAGAGGCAATGCTAATTACTGATTACGCCCTAGGTGCTGCCTGCGGCTTACCCCATGTCTGCAGCAGCAGTTCACCAGTTGCGATAGCAATGCCATCGTAGCATCAACGATCGATTACTCTTTGTCTACCGCAGAAGAACAGGGATTCTCTGTGATTTCGGTCCGCAGGTTTTCCATAGTACATGGACTAATTTTAGTCCTTGCTTGGCTGCTTTGGTTTTGTCTCCACCGTCCGCGACACGCGGATCATGGACCCTGCGAACGATTTCCGACACCTCGTAAACTGATGTACTTAACCAATCGTCCGGAATCAGTCGTTTTGGTTTAGCTTTAACGCGGTATTCGAAGAAAGTCTGGAAATCGCCGCCGGTAAACTTCTACCGTTACGTTACTTTAGTTCCGCAGATAGTGAAAACTTAGCGCACTTCTCATAAAAATGCGTTAGAATTTGTAGCATCGGAGCCAGAAAAACAGGTACGCCTTAGGGAAGCTGCCGATGAACAAAACTAAAAATTCCAAACTAAACTTACTTCGTGTTAAAGGAATCCTTGATCCCTGCACTGCTGCGCTCTGCGTGCAAGCATGGAAGACTAGTTATCGCAGTTAAGAATGCAGCCTATGTGTATCAACCTTGCAGATTCAGGCAACGCTCGAGCTTCCGCAAACTACGCGACAAGGAATGGACACTTTTTGTCCACAATCAACTACTACGCGGTTTCTTTTTGTAGTCGCGATCATGCCAAGACCTTCGTTTTTCGTCAGATCATTTTTCGCATACGCAATATACTCATCCGTCGAAGCGTAATTTATTAGTTCAGGCTACGGCGACCTGTTTTTGGTTCGAGAGTTGCAAAATTGTTTTTGCTGTTGTTAAATGGCTAAGTTGCTAAATTAAACAATAACACCCGCCCGGTGGTGCCTCATGGCACAGTTGTAGTTTGCGTAATTCAAAAGGGACTATAAAAGGTTTCGCACGAATGCCATTGAAGTAAGACACCACGAAGAGCCCTTCAACCCAAGGAGGCATTAAACTGTGTTGGAGTCGGCTTAGAGACTACCGGTGCCACTGCCACTCAAACCCATAGCAGTGTTTGACAATATTCGTCCTCACCTTGAGCTAAGCGTTGCACAAAGGCCATACTGGCCTAGAACTTCAGGTAAATTCGATATAACGGACGGGAGGAGTTCCGCTGCGAAAACCTGGTAAACCGTATTGGGTATTTGCGTGTATTGCCACTGTTATGGCTAACCTTCCCGATTGCAAATCCGCTGTTGTTAAAATTTATGTAAGCTCTTGGCAGTTGCAACTTTCCTGATTTCGTTACAGAAATCAGTGACCATCAGCGATTATAATAATCGGATGTCAACCGCAGTGAACAGGCAACAAAACATAACAGAAGTACGCAGCTATAGGTACATGCAGTATGTAGGTGCGACCGCATGTGAATGCAAACAGTCACGTCTCTTATCGCTCAGGCGTGCTGTTTCAACGGTGTACACATTATAATCCACAGGCAGGGATCTTGCAATCATAATTACACAAGATATAATGACTGGATTTACGAGGGTTCAAATCAAAAAAACCACAAGATATTGTTCGCGACTGTCGGTGCTGATCGATCACTTTGAGACGACTACATGTAATTGTATAGTGTGTGGAAGGTCTCAAGAAGTGTATAACCCCCTGTGCATAAACAGCTAGCACTAATTTTGGATGGTAATCGGTTAAGCTCTATCGCGTTCAAGGATGGGATAGCATACGTAACAGATGTCGAAGTACCATTGGATGCGTCGAGAGCAAGTCTAGATTTCGCATACGAGGGAAAGGTCCGGAAGTACGAGGTGCTGCGGGACCCCGTCTGCTAGAAATATAAGACAAATCAAGGGACGTTTTATGGTCTCATAGCCGGACTTAGACTGTAGTGTGAGTCCAAAATACCATTGCTGCTCGAGTGCATCGGAAGTAAGACTGTGATAGTCAATTTTTTGGCTAACCACTGGTTATAATAATCGTGTTGTTGGACACGTCACTCGTAATCTTCATCATCTGCAACTGATATGTGCATGGCAAGGGGACAATGACGCGGTTATCAATGTACTGGTTGACCATATATCGATTATCATGAGTGCATTGCCGCGCGCGTCGTTTGAACTGTCCAAGGAAGAGTGTTTACATCTGACTACCCTCGTTGTAACGTTTCCGTTGTAAACCGGAATACTCTTTCCGTGGGTCCAGTAACCACACTTGAGACAAAGATGGTTATGCGAAGTGCTGAAACTACAGTAAAAGAATCTTGTACTCAAACGAATCATGGATAATTTCTTACCGGGTGCCGAACAAAGCCAGTTGTGCGACGGCTACTGAGTACTAACGCATAAAATGCAAGGGTTGCTGAAAGAGTTTGTAGGTAATTACATACTAAATATGCCCCGCTTCATTGGGGTGACTTCTGCTCTACATACACTAGTGCAGCAAGCATACTGTACATGAACTTTGGCAACTTCCCCAGCTGTGCTCCGAAAAGGAGCTGTTGTATCTTGCCAGTCAACCATTTTAAACTCAGAACGGGATTTTAATTTGGCCATACATTGCTAAATAATTACCAGCGCGTTTCTTTTGAATCCATCTTCCACTTGGATGGTAATTAGTACCGGATCTCCTGCCGATTGTATCATATAGACACACAGGACCGGAACGCACACTCTCCAGTCGATGTCGCGACCAAATACGGAGAGACGACCCGTGTTGTCAACACAACGACACAAAAAAGTTATAACATTATGCAGAGTATACATTATGCGGTGTGGCAGCATTAAGTCCAAAGAAAGTGGTGAGCATAGGCACACGCGGCGATTCGACTGAAGCGGACCGGGACGGCGAGGGTTAGGTGTAGTGTCGAAGGGGTCATAGTCTGTGCCGATGGAGTCGGGGGCCGTGCCAGTGTGATCGAAGGTGGTTTCAGTGGGCCGATGATGGTGCTAACGGACCCCCGGATGCCAGCAAATCAGGGGCTGGTGTACGTTGTGGTTGTGAAGCTGGGTGGCCCAATCCGGCAATATAGGGTATTTCCGGTGATCGCGACCTTGTGCGGCGGACGTCCTGCTAAGGTGAAGCCCAAAACTATCTTACGGTAGCATACGACAGATGTGCTTGTATGTACATCCAACCCATGGCGGTTCGCCAACTAGAAAGCCCAACGCAGTGCAGAGCTAAAGACACCTCGAATATTGAATGTAAGGGACAGAATGATCTCCTAGGAGGAAGTGGGAGGTGCAGCAGGTCGCAAGGAACCTGAAACCTTTTATTTTAAGTTGATTTTAAAATCAAAATTCCTCTGGGCCTGCAGTTGAACATCGAACCGACCTAGTACACTGAATTAAACCGATTGAGGACGTGCGGCCGCAACTATTGCACTGCGATAAGTTTAAAAAAATTTGATTTGAACAGTAAATTAAACATACTCACACACGTCATTGTTTAACAGTAAAAGTATAAATTTATGGTAATTATTCCTGAGCAGCTGATCACGACAGGCTCAATATGATGTAAACCATTTTGCTCCACGAATATTCGATCGCGATATTTTCACTTCAACAGCAATATGCCGCGTACGGAATCCTCACTGGATATTATACCTTCTGCTGCCGATTCTGCAGCAAGTTTTGATACAACTGCAGGAGAGCCTGTTTTCCGGTTTTTCTTATGAACCAATGCAACGGAAATTCTGAAAATGCTCTAGGGTTCCATGGATTCAGTTGGTTAGATTATTCAATCCGATTAACCGAATCAAGGAGGCCTCTCCACAAAGGGCTTCCTTGCTTGAGCTTTTGTAAGCTCTGACAACAATCACGGGATAGCCCCTACTCCAGACGGAACCAGTTGCTTCAGCTTTTTCGCCATGCTGTAAAACGCAGCATAAATATATATATATCTATATCCTTGTTGTAACACGGCACGTAATCTGCAGAATAACTCTAATTATTGTTAAAGTTAAGAATAACTAAACGACAATGCCATCTGAATGAGGCCACTCTCAAACAACTGATGTAGATTTTAGGGGTATGATGCCAGCAACGGTGACTTTAGCTTTGCCATTCCGGGAACGGCAGTGGGGCTTTTGAGCATAGGCGACATACACATCTAGCTGGACGCAAGCAGCACAAGCGGCAGGTGGCGGAACTTGAAATAAGGACGGCAGCTTATTACGGCAACCGATCGTGTAGTTCCCGTAAACAGTTTCTTGCACTTTCTCTTTAGAGTGTTCTGGTTACAGTAGCTAACCGATTGTTATCTGACTAGCACCAATTATGCGTGCCGTGGTTATCTGGAAACATTAATGGGATATTCTGCGGATGCCACAAACAGCCGGCATTCTCCGTTGGACTTCTATTTCGATGCCTCGGGCTAGTTTAATGACCCTCCAAAAAATAACAGTGGATTTCGGTGCAAGGCTCTTTTCACGGTTAACGGACTGGTTGAACTTGGAGGAGAATTATTTACTGACATAGCGATCTAGGATATGCCGCTTCTTCCTGGCGTCAGCATGAACGTTAACTTCATCATGAGTAAACTAGAGTCTTAACGAGTCAACAAAGGCTTAAAAAAGAAGGCTGACTGGAGAGTGAGCACGAGTTAGGACACGAACTTAGAACCCCTATACACATTTCCTGCTCACACAATGGTATCGTATGGTATCTCACAGTATTCTATGGCATCCTATCGTATCCCACGGTATCTTACCGTATCCTATGGTATCCTATGGTATCCTGTGGTATCCTATGGTATCCCATGGAATCCTATGGTATGCTATGGTATCCTATGGTATCCTATGGTATCCTATGGTATCCTGTGTTATCCTATGGTATCCTATGGTATCCTATGGTATCTCACAGTATCCAACCGTATCGCACGGTATCCTACGGTATCTTACAGTATCCCATGGTATCCTACGGTATCTTACAGTATCCTATGGTGTCGTATGGTATCCTATGGTATCCTGTGGTATCCTATGGTTTCCTATGGTATCCTATGGAATCTTATGGTATGCTATGGTATGCTAAGGTATCCTATGGTATCCTATGGTATCTCACAGTATCCAGCCGTATCACACGGTATCCTACGGTATCTTACAGTATCCCATGGTATCCTACGGTATCTTACAGTATCATATGGTATACTATGGTATCCCATGGTATCCTATGGTATCTCACAGTATCCGGCCGTATCACATGGTATCTTACAGCATCCTAAGGTATCCTATGGTATCGTATGGTATCCTTTGATATCCTACGGAATCTCGCAGTATCCAACCTTATCGCACTGTATCCTACCGTATCTTATAGTATTATATGGAATTCTGCGGTATCTCACAGTATCCTATAGTATCTCACCTTATCTCACAGTATCTAACCGTATCGCATTGCCTCATACGGTACTTGGCAAAGATTGTTACTTCCGCCCCTCACACTCACCGTTCAGACGGTTTTG
>JAQGAU010002219.1:0-16200 GCA_034698045.1 Paramacrobiotus richtersi
GCAGCTGTATTCCATAATTGCGGAGTCTGTGCATTGTTAATGATCACACAGCGAGCGTTGGCGTAGACGTTCCCATAAGGTTGTAACGGTTGATGTCATCAACACGGGACAATCTCCTCTTTAGCCACCAACGGTCCCACAAGAAAATTACAAATATTTGTTCTTAGATTAAAGTTACAAGCAACAGAACACAGAAATGTACACAATGAATTACAATATAAATCATGTCTTACGAAAGCTTTGATAACTGCGCATATACGGTGCATGCGCTAGTAACAAACCTTGTTAAACGCCGTTGAATGCACAATTACGGTATACTTATACTTTTCTTGTTGGTCTGAGACTAAAGAACCACATCAACGGGTCAAAAATGGCTAGCAACGAGTACATCGTGGTCGTTACGTTGAACATCCCGGGAGGCCAACGGTCAGTCAGCATCACACCCAGCCAGTAAATATCGGAGGGAATCCAGCAGACGCACACACTGAAGGCCGTCATGGTCAGCACAATAAACGGCTTCACTCTCGTCCGTTTAAGTCCCGTGACCTGTCTCCCACTGGCGCGCGAACGTCCTCCGCTGGGTCTTGCTGAGCTGTGTCCCCCGCCGGTCGACTGCATTGTCTCGTTATTCGATTCTTGACCATTTTCTGCCAGCGGAGCAGTCGCTGCGCGTTTTTGCCGTCGACCAATGATTATATAGAGGTAGATTCCAATGCTGAGAAAGAGCGGGAATATCCGGTAGAGCATGATACTCTGCACATCTCCGGTCATGGATCCTATCGCCGGCTGGCACTGAGTTTTGCTCTTCGGGGACATTACATAGAACCAGTCGAACAGGAATTTCGGGAACGGCACCAAATGAATGTAGGCAACCATTCCCGTGCAGACCCACACGGCAAACCGTTTATTGTGCCACTGTCGGTATGTTATGGGGAACTTCATGGCCCATAGCCGGTTAATGCAGATCAGGACATGGGAGATTGGGGATATGAGACTGACCACTTGGTTCATGTACAGGTATACAAAGCATAACGAATGATTGCCAGGAAAGACTCCATACAGCGAATTTAGAATGTTCACTGGTTTGGTGCTCAAATACAGAATATTGCTGATGAAGATCACTAATAAATAAATGGAAAATGATGATATGGAGGATTGAGGAAGCATATGTAGAATTAGGACGATGACGTTTAGAAGGAACGCGGTGCTGGAGATGCAGGTCGCTGCTACGGTTAAAGGTGACCAAACAGGCAGTGCTAAAACAGGCGCTGTAGTGTTATGATAAAGAGTAAGGTTATCGGAGGGATCCATTTCTATCGGATGCTGGAATTCAGGTGAACAACTTCATTTCTCTGACACTGAGAAAGCAAATAACGTCTTAACTATCCCTTTTCTGTTTCCGTGAGCTGTTTTTCATCGGGCTGATCGTAAACGCTGTACATCGTTGCAATGCCATTCAGTCGGAATATGACATTGAAAAGCTAGAATGTTGTCATGTCCTGGTACATTATGCATTAATATAACCAGCTTAAGCGCTACGACGGCAAACGAAGATTAACATAGGTCGTACACCACAAGGTCGTACACCACAAATGTCGTCATAATTGTGGGTTTTATTCATAATGATCCGTATAGGGCAGAGTCTATAACCTGGCTCCGGCATTTGCTACTGGCTGTAGGACCTGGGAATGGTGCAGTTTTTTCACACGGCGCTCGTGCTAAAAATCTAGCAGCACCGGCACACAGAATGGCTTCGTTTGTCTAGATCACGAAACCTTTACAATTAAGAAGCGGCGACAACAGGGCTACATACGTTAGTCAGGCTGCATCAGTTTAAAAAAAAGTTTCTATAAATGAAAAGTGCCCAATCAAGGTAATTTTGATGCGTCTCCATAATATGCTGTTTTTGGATGCGCTTAATATCTTTCTTCCTTGAAGGATGTAACTACGGTAAGTAACTTCGTTGTGCATAAACAGGCCTCCTCCCTTCAAGGTTATTGTTCCGGAAATGCAGCGCGTTTCCTTCGCCGAAAAAGACATTCCGTTCGCAGTAGTGTCCAAGTTGAGTTATGTGCATTTTAGCTTCGCTGCATAAGGTACAACGAAGCTGCGTTAAAATAACTACTGCAGTTGTCTCATACTTAAAATTTTGAAACCAGAACAACCAAATGCCAATCGTATCATTAAAAACCGCCTTCGTACGTGGCAATGTACCCAACACCATTGCCGCGGTTCCTTTAACAACAGCCACAGAAAAACGCTTTTCAAAAAGGCAGCAGAACGCGCCATACCCGATTTCTACAAGTTTACGACCTGGAAACTTGAAAACCTCGTTTGTGGATTCGCCAAAGACTCCAAGTGTCTGTTAAATGTGTAAAGTATAGGATGTGTAAAAGCCACTCGCCGAAGCCAAATTCCAAACTTGTTAAAGTCGCGTAAAGCTTTCCCTGCTTCTGAAATACGCTACCGAGGGTATTATTTAGCCGCACAGGGGCAGTGCTTTGTGTGGTTCTATCCTGGCAGTTCCAGATTACATCAGTGGCCTTGCCAGAGAGATGTTCCACAACCACTTGCCACAGCCAGATTTATACGTTGCCGTCGCCTTTGCAACACATCACCTTGGAGTGCACGCTGTCAATGTTCCAAATGTGTTTCGACAGAACATCTCAGTAATCTGGCTTAGTGTGAGCTTAGTGTGTACAATACAGTGCTCCCGCAGGGTAAAATGGCACAATGTCATCGGCCATGTTGACCTTAAGTAGCTTCGTTTTATGGCTTCGGCGAATTAGCGTGGGGGAATAAACAGCTAATGAATTAGGTCGGATTGGCTTGCTTTCTACTCCGAACAGAAATCTCAGTCGCTGGGGACATAACTTTTTTTCTCTACATTTTCATGTTAATCGAACGCGTAATCATCAGTAAAAAGCAAAATGCACGTGATCCATTTCGAGCTGTTTATTTGCTCGGGAGTCGGGACATCCCATGACAGGTGGAACAAAAATCATAATGGAATTGCCCTGGTTTACGTCGTGTTGATTAACTAAATCATAGAAAACCCACATCAAATATAACTTTTTTATTTTTTTCATATTGCAGATTTAGTATTCGTACTTCCGCAATGCAATAAATCAGTCATATTATCATAAACGGTGCCGCGAACACATGGTGCCGCATTTCCTGTTTGGTTGGTTAATCGTAATAAAGATTGGTTTATTCAACATCTTCAAATGCTCCGTAGCGGATAAATCAAGATCCGAACCATTAAACTGCGCTGCCATCCAGCGGTATACCGCATAACAGCTTTTGACCTGCACTTGTTTACCCCGGACAAAATAAAATACCATAAAATTCGGTCGTGTACGCAAACCGGAATTCAGACATCCAGATACTTGAGAATGAGAATGATAAAATCAAGACGAATTTCCTCCGAAGCTGAGAACGCTACGTAGTGTCCCAGCGTAAAAATCAGGCGTTATCGAAACTAGTGTGAGAGTGGGTACACTTTGTGGCGGACCATCTCACACCCTCGTCAGAGGAAGTCTGCGGTCATCGAAAAAATAATATTCTCGGACCCGCATGTACATGTGTGAATGTATCGTGTGTGGTGGATTCTCTTACATTAAAGTTCCAAATAAAATCTTCGTGCGCGATCGAATCGTATTTCTTAAGACTATGACGCACCGTTCACAGCGCCTGTAATAATGTCTGTCACTCTGTATTTCTCTCGGCGCGGCCTATCATCAGCGCGTTGCACTTCGCTAGCAAACTTACTTGCCGCGAGCGCTGTCCCGCACATAGACAAAGCGCGATGCATTCGCTCGCGCTTTCTTCGAGTGAGTCGGAGTGACTAAACCTGCACAGCACCAAACCCACAAAAGACTTATTTGCATTGTCAGAGCGAAGCAATGGCAATGATTCTAATTGCCAAAACAAGACGAGCGACTTTCAAATTTAAATGAAAAAAAACCAAAAAATGCGTTGTCCGGGAATCGAACCCGGGTCGCCCGCGTGGCAGGCGAGCATTCTACCACTGAACCAACAACGCTGCAATCGATAATATTGAACAAAAGCCAGTCACAGCAGTTGACTAAATTTGCTTTCGACAACTATAGGTCTTGAGCTGCCAACAATTGTCACTCTTCAGTTGCCATATTATGTTCACGCGCGGATACTCCATCTTCTGGACAATCAGGCACACTATATCTGCAACTTTGAAACGGCAAGCAAATATTGCTGATTACCTGGCACGCCGGACTGGTTCATGACTCACTGTCCTTGTGTTTCGTTTGTAAACTACGTATATATGCTGTCAATCGCTTCGTTTTTGTGTGATAATGTTGCAATTGAACCAGGTATAGGTAAACGGATAGACTAAGCAAAGCAGTTAAACTATGCAGGTAAGCGTGTTCTGCGATGTGAGGCGTGTCCAGCCCGAATAATAATATTGCCGTGGACGTCCACTGTAACAGTCATAGCCAGAAACTGTTGTCAAATACCGACGTAACGTATGGTACGTTTGAAAGAAATATAGTATTCGGGGCAAGTGGCAAGCCTGAAGCAAAAAGCCGAAAAAACAGCAGATGGCATTTGTCGGCTTTTGATTTTGTTAGATCGGTAGTTGCTTGATGGAAGCAGTATATACAGTAACTACATATAATTTTATTGCGATACTTTCAAGGTCAGTTTAGATCGGTTCGAGCGAAGGGGCATTTACAAATTTTTAGCAAACCGATGCTACTGTGCCCTTTGTTTTGTCTTCGGTTAGAGCACTTTAGTGCAATACAGGGGTACCAGTACGTCATTAACACCGACTGATCTCTTACATCAAACGTTTTCTCGGACTGGAACAAGAACCTGCCTGTACAGTCAGCGATATGCAGTTAGTTTATCTTGTCCCAGGCGTTCTTCTAACAACCTACAGGAAGCCGCTGGAACAAATAAGTGACAGGAAGAAACACGAGCTTTGGATAAAGCTCATGATGCGTGGATGAATCTGCATCTGTTTGTTTGAACATCTGGAGTTATTACTGTAGGGCTAAAACAAGCACTACCGTCGTACATAAAACTGATGAGAATTTGTAAGCGACTGCACGAGCCTTATTGTTAGGGGACACTTTCAAGATGCGGCAGTGATCGATGCATGTGAAGTGATTGTCATTTGACAACGTTGCCGCGCTAAATCTCCTGTTTCTCCTGACAGTCTTGCTGTTTTGTGCTGTAAAGGGACTGGTGGCTTAAATTACAGTTGAAATCATGCTTTGTGACGAGTCATACCTAGTCTGTTCTGATCAAATTAATGGGACTGAAGCGTCAACAACACACATCAGTACACTGACGGTCAGTGTAACTAATAATCCTCCGTACAGTTATTTCAAATCCCCACCGGAATCACAATGCTTCTGTAGCCTTTCCGTCACTATCCTCAAGGAGCTGGCTACAAAAATGGGTGTAAGGTTGGTACGTAAACCGCTTTGTGATGTTAGGTTCTGACGCTTCATGCGTGTATTGCGCATATAAACGTATTTGCTGGGACGCAAATCTACATAATTATAACTACAAAACATTGTTTTTAGGTTGTTGCTGCTTCCTGAACGACAGCCAGCCCGTTTCAACACCTCTATGGCTGGTTCGCCGCAAGACGTAACAAGTGATCGGTCCGACATGAGTGTATGTTCTCTGAGCATGTTGCCATCGAGAATTATGGAATTCGATATGGTGCCACTTCACTTTATGCGACAAAACTACATTGCCGTCCATAAATCACACTTTGCGCACGAAGAAGACCTATCGGTTCTGTCGGGGCTTGGTGCTAGTTTTGACTGGACCGCCTGGCTGGCTATTAGTACGGCTTCCATATTGTTTTGTTTCTTCCTGATGGTGATGCACAGTTTTGACAAAGACTTGAGTAAATCCCGGCTTAAACCACGATTATCAAAAATGTACGGAATTTTGACGGATACATGGTGGGATTTTATCAGTATCGTGTTTAGCCAAGGTATACATTTGATGTTTGCTGCAAAACAGTTAATTAACCTTCTGTGCATGTAGCTGAAGTCAACGGAGCAAATAAGCGATTTACGACATATCTGGTCGTACTGTTAATCTGGATTCCGTGGACGATGAACATCTTTTCAGTGATTCAGACCTCCTTGACAGCAACGTTAAGCATTAGCTTTTCTTCACCTCCATTTCGCTCGGCAGATGAGTTCGCTAGCTCCGCGTTCAGTTTAGCAGCGCGGGATCTAAACGCTGAAGTGCGGGCGGAACTTGGCCAATTTAAAATTACGGGACTGGAGAAAGCTATGCCAGAGGCAGCGCTTTTTGAATTTGTTTCTGACAAAGCGAGAAAGGTCAGCATGTTGTGCAGCTACGAAGACTCCGCAGGATGCAGTAACAATCACCTTGTTCCCGTGTTTCCCTGGACTGTTGGGCGCTGGATGTCCGTTTTTCAGAGCAAGCACGATAAACCGCTGACGACTGCTCTGAAACAGAAGTATTTCGCTATACAAAATCTGTACTGCAACCACATTTGTAAACAAAACAGATGTTTTTATTTCTAGACTGCTGATGATGGTGCAGACTGGAATCCCCAAGCATTTAATGGGTATACACCGAATTTTTACGTACAAGGATAAAAGTGCTGTCCAAACAGGGGTGGTCAAAGGGTCTGATGCGACAAGAAATCGTGTTGCCCATGTAATATCGTGTCAGAGACTGGACGATGTGTTTTACTTTGCAATTATGCTTTACATGTGCGGAGTTATAGTATTTTTCTTTGAGGTCTGTCATAAAAGACAGCGTGACAGTTGGATGGTACATGGTTTGCAGTTGAAACAATAATTATCTCTTGTTTGTGTCTTTTGACACTAAAGCGGAATGCTTGAAATCAAGGACACATTGTCATATTTAATTCAGACGACGTCTAGCTACATGCATATGTACGCGTGACTTTTACTCTTCCCGTAAGAAAACAGGAGTAATTACTCTTGTTTACACTCTTATAAGAGTGTATGTATCGCTTTCACTTAGCAGTACTACACCTATCTCATACTGTACTTTACAGACAGTCAGCTATACATTACGACAGAGATGATTACGGGACTGTTAGTAAAAACTCATGGACGTAGACAAAAACTGAGTGACAAATCCCTCAGCAAGAAGAATGCGCTTCTTTTACAATGACTCTTTTCTTCGTACCTGCTTCGTACGTTACCTGTTTCTTTACAACCGCTAACTGCAAACTGCAGTCTGCAATTGGTTTTGATATTCCATAAGCGAAATTTGTGGTAATCTATAGAATTAGAAAGTTAGTCCAGGCAGATAAAGGTTTGGATGATGTACGGTTCGCTTAACCGGTGTTGCATGGTACCGAAAACAGAAAGATGACCGTGCCTGGGAAGGGTGACATCGGCAGTAATCCGTTCCCATCTCCTGGGAACGACGTGTGCGGCAAGCACAGTCAAACCGTTAAAAGCCAGAAACTCACGTAATTACAGTAAGCTCTTGGAAGCGTCTCAGGGGAGTATGTATTTGTTTCCGCACAAACGTGAAGGTGAATTTCAGTTAAACATTCACCGGAGTGTCCTAACGATTTGCTCTAGCATAATATCAAACATGTGCGTACTACACACACAATACGTGTGACACGGAAGGTCTTTGAATGCTGGTGCTTGTTTGACTGATAACCGCTTCTACCCATCGAAAAGTGGTAGAACACTGTAACAGAATGCGCCCCCTGAGTAACTTCGCTATTCACCGATCTGTCGAATGTAACCGCTCCAGAATCGTTGTTCAAATTGTAAAGTACTATCAGTTTGAATCATGCAGCGATGTGATAAATCATACATGGTCTGTTCGGATCTCCTTCACGGAGCAGAATCGCTAAAGCGACGGAATGATACACTAATTGTTAGCGTCAATGACAACCCACCCTACAGCTACAGGTCCCCACTAGGATCGCAATGTTTCTGCGGCCTTTCTATTACTATCCTCAAGGAGATCGCTTCGAGAATGGGAATACGGTGAGTTCTTGCCTGTTTCTCAGCAGACCGATGTCACATAGCTTGTTCTTGCGTCGCATGACAAAGAAGTGAAAGAACAGAAAAGCTTCGAAAAGTTACTTTATGACTTTCTTTTCTGCGCATACAGCTGCTTTTGTAGAAGAATGATTTGCAATAGTCCGGTATGTATGTTCGCGTGAATTAAACACAAGCACCGTCACGACAGAGTTGTTGAACGATTATTTACGGCTTGCGAAACTGCTGAAGATGCACAACGTAAAAAAGCTTGAAGCGTCTTTCTGGTACCATACATTGTCGTAGTTAAATGTGGAGATAATTCTAAAATTACTGGATACCGCTGTAGAAAATGTCATGTATGCTTAGGTTGCTGCTGCTTCCGGAGCGTCAACCCGACGAATTCGGTACATCACAAGGCGGATCTCCCCAAGATGTGCAGACTGGACGCTCCGATTTAAGTGTTTGTGCCATCGGCTTTGAACAATCCCGTCTAAAGGAGTTTGATCTGGTGCCGCTATATCTTATGCGAAAGTACTACATGTCAGTCCATAAATCTCATATCAAGCACGGAGGTGACCAATCAGTTTTGTCTGGACTGGGCAGCAGCTTTACCTCGACGGCTTGGATCGGTATTGCCACAGCTTCCGTTATCTTTTGCGTCGTCCTCTTCACTACACATCTCATTACCAACAACTTACGTAAAGTTCAGCCTAAACCCCGGCTATCAGTGGTTTGTAGAAACATAGCGGAAACATTGTGGGAGTTTCTCAATATCGTGTTCAGCAAAGGTGCGTGAGCAATTTGTATTACATGCAAGTTTTATTTCTGATTGTTGTACGTTTAAGCAGTCGATATTAACGGAACGAAGAAGCGATTTACCGCGTATGTCGTCTTGCTCTTGGTGTGGATTCCCTGGACAATGAACATCTTCTCCGTCATCGTGACTTCCTTGACAGCTACACTAAGCGTTAGCTTCTCTACGGCTCCCTTTCGATCGGGGGAAGAGCTGGCCAGCTCGGACTTCACTATGATTACACGGCGTCACGATTTTCCTAAGGGATTGCAAAACATCAAGTCAACGTTTGCGGAAATGTCCGTATCGGATTCAGATGTTGCCGATTTCGCTTCGAATACGTCTAGAAAGGCTGCAGTGGTCTGCTATTATGAGGATTTCGCCGAATGTAGTAATCACGACATGGTTCCTGTGTTTCCCTGGCCAACGGATCGTTGGATATCAATTTTCCAAACCCGGAGTGCAACGAAGTTTTCGAAAGCTTTAAAACAGAGGTAGAAACTGCACTACGGGTCAGCAAGCGATTTTGTGTATTATTTCATTCTAGGCTGTTGATGATGGTGCAGACCGGGATTCCGACACATCTTCTGGGTATTCACAAGGTTATTACATACAAAGATAAAGTTGCTGCCCAGATGGAGATGCAAATACCGGGTGTGGAGAGAAGAAGTGCCGCCCACGTGATAACTTGGAGAAGGATGGACACTGTCTTTTTCTATGCCTTTATGCTCCATATTTGCGGAGTGCTGATATTTCTCTTTGAACTCAAGTTTGAAAAGAGTCGCATTCATGCGTTCTTGTTTTAAAATGAAGCTGAAACGTGACGTGTGTTAGAGATGATACTGTTTCCCCAGACAACCACAAGAAAAAGCAATTCTTTCGCGTCCAGAGCAGCACAATGTTTAATTTAATATCCAGTCAGAGACTGGAGGAAGTGTTTTACTTTGCATTTATAATTAAACTAATCGATTTCTGATATATTTGTGTCCTGATGATGATGATGTGCTGTTTATTGTCCGCAGACACTAGGGGAAACCCCTTAGTGTTGCACTGTTGTGTCTGCTGCAGACACAACGCGTAGATGGTCACACACACAAATACCGTTCCGTTGTTGTTACAATGGCGGCAATGCCAAAAGATATTGATCAGTACACCAGTTCTCTCAAAAACACGTCAAGAAGGCCAGATTTTTGGCTGGACAACCTTCTCCGTCATTTCTCTGAATGTTTCAATGCGAGCAACAGTTGTCGTTCTTTTTATCACCGGAGTGGGAAATTCCCACTCCGGTGATAAAAAGAATTCTTACACGATTTATCAGTGTTTTCATTCCCACTGGGAATGAAAACACTGATAAATCGTGTAAGAATTCTTTTATTGTTCCGCTGACTGGCAATGTGGCGCTGCCAACCTATGACATAAAATCGTTATACTTGCAATCAGCGACACATTATTGTGCTTTTACCTTCGACGATGTCTAGTCAGCGCCTCAGCGCAGGAATGCGAGACTTTTACTCTTCCCGTAAGAACAAGAAATTTTAGATGGGCATTACTTCCATTGAGCAGCACTACTAGAAGCTGTTAGATACCTCACAGTCGGGCAGTAATGCACAACTTGCGATATGACTGCGGAATCGTTAATTAAAACTCACTGGCGTAGACAAAACACTCAAAAAACTGTACCTCAGAGTCCCAGACTTACGTACCAAAGATCTACCGTTCTTATACCTCTGTCTTATCTAAAGCGAAGAGTACAAAGGGAACGCAGCAATTCGACACAGCTTTCGCTGTAGGAGAAGAGAGAAGTACTGGCGGTTTTGAGGACAGTCGTGGTACTGAATGCGGTCACTTAAATCAGCAAGGTCTGTCATGAGTTAATGTACACTGTAGTGTCGCTCTACTGGTTGATTATTAACCCAACCCAGGTTTGGTTGGCATGTTTAACGGATATCCTAGAATATCAAGAGGATGACCTTGCCTTGGAAGTCTGCTGTCAGCAGTATCTGTATGATTAACCCGCACCTGTCTCCAGGGAAAATAACCCAGTTAAGCCGTTCGATCGGACGCTACAAAATCGCATGGAGTAAAACCCCTTGGAAGGGATTCCAGGGAGTGCTTGTTTGTTTCCATACAAATATAAAAGCGAATCCAAACCAAATAGTCGATAGCATATGTCATAACCTCTTTAAATAGCGAAGTATTTAACAAGTGACCTGAAGGATCGTAAAGTTATACGAATGCGTTGCTTGTTAATACACGAATCTACCGATTGAAACCTTAGCGGTGCCTTTACTTTTTACCTTGTCCCGTGTAGGATTCTACAACTTGCAAAGTACTGTAGAAACACAGAAATCGTACACTTCCAGGTAAGCGATTCCTTGTAGATACTTTCTTACCATGTAGATATCAATCACCTTTGATTACTTACAGACACTTTCTCGACCGATATCGGCTGTTATCCATTTCGAGATGCGAAAGAGATATAGCCCACGTTTTGCGCAGTATGACGAGATTTCCTTTTTCAGAGATTTGGACAACCTTGTTACTCCACAACCGTTGGCTAAATTGATATAAGCTAGAACGATGCTTTGGTGTAGTAAATCATACATGGTCTGTTCGGATATCCTTCATGGAGCAGAGCCGTTAAAGCGACGGAATGACACACTAATCGTCAGCGTCAATGACAATCCGCCCTACAGCTACAGATCTCCAGTAGGAGCGCAATGTTTCTGCGGTCTTTCTGTTACTATTCTCAAGGAGATTACTTCGAGAATGGGATTAAGGTTAGTTTGTGGCTGGTCCTTAAGCAGATCGCTTTCTTATCGCCAGCCTTATTTTGTTTTGTTTCATGTTGCATCTTTTGCTTGTCCGCTCTCGTTCTCCCCTTCTCTGATAGTTGTTGAAGTGGTCACGTATGTCCGACGCCTTGATGGGACATTGTCCCGTGCCGACAGACAATAAACCTTTATTATTATTATTATTATTATTATTATTATTTCTTGGTGTTACATGCTATTATTTGTAAGGCTGTAGACTAAATTACCTGTCTAAACCTGTTACGCTACGCTACTAGACAGACGTTGACGTTATATGATAGATAACATAACCAACCATTGGGAAGAATGTCATGTCGGCTAATAGGCTGTTGCTGCTTCCTGAACGGCAACCCGACGAATTCGGTACATCAGAAGGCGGATCACCGCTAGATGTACTGACCGGTCGTTCCGATCTCAGTGTGTGTGGTCTAACTATCGATCAATCCCGTAGCATGGATTTCGATTTGGTACCGCTGCATCTTATGCGAAAATATCATCTGTCCGTGCATACGTCTCATATTAAACACGGCGGAGACCTGTCAATTCTGTCTGGACTGAGCAGTAGTTTTGGCTCAACTGCTTGGATCAACATTGGCATTGCTTCCTTTCTGCTGTGCGCCGTTTTACTGGCGATGCGCTTCGTTGTCAACAACTTAAGCAGAACTCGACAAGAGCTTCATTTCTCGACGTTGTACAGAATTCTGTCGGATACATGGTGGGATTTTCTCAGTATCATGTTCAGCCAAGGTACGTGTATAACTTGTATTATGATGATTCTCGATTTTTGGTCATTTGTTCGTACGCGTAGTTGAGGCTACCGTAACAAAGAAGCGAGGTACCGCATATAGCCTCTTGCTATTGGTCTGGATTCCTTGGACAATGAGCATCTTTTCCATCATCGTAACTTCATTGACAGCAACGCTCAGCGTTAGCGTCTCTTCAGCTCCGTTTCGTGCGCCGGAAGAATTTGTAAGCTCCGAGTTTAGTTTGGCGATACGGCAAGTGAACCTTTTTCTACCGGAAGAATATAAAAACATCAAGTTTAATCCGCTGGAAAGTTCCACGTCGGATGCCGCGGTTTTCCGTGTGGTTTCGAATGCATCTGGAAAGGTCGCTATGTTGTGCTATTATGAAGACTTCGCCGAATGTAGTAATCACGACATTGTTCCCGTAATTCCCTGGCTCGTTGGACGCTGGATATCCATTTTTCAAAGCAAAAGAGACAAGGAATTTTCGAAAATTATGGCACAAAAGTACGGCAAGGAATTGCACAGAATACTTGTAGGTTTTAAGTGCATTGTATTTCTAGACTGCTGATGATGGTGCAAACTGGAATACCGACACATTTAATGGGCATCCACAAAATTATTACATACAAGGATAAACCTTCTGCACAATCACCGATTCGACGACCGGGTGCGGAAAGGACACGTGTCGCCCATGTAATAACCTGGCGAAGACTGGATAAAGCGTTTTATTTTGCTTGTATGCTCATTCTTTGTGCAGTTCTTTTACTTCTATTCGAAATCTGTCATGTAAGACATCGCTTGTACGCGGTACCGAGTGGAAAATATTGTATGTTAAATTGAAGTAAAGAGATAAACATCACAATGTCATGTTGCGCTGTGTCAAGTCCATGGCCGGACTATTTTTTTGCAGGTATGGCGAAAATAAACTGGAAAACAGAGCGTCTGTCTTACAGTTTCGGAATTTCATCTGCTCGTTAAACTCGGTTAGAAAGACGTTATCAAGATGACATAAAAACGTTCTAAAGACGCCTGTAATATGATACTACGGCAAGTGTTTTGTCGGCATAACGCATTGACAAGCTCAAGTAAAGCATGACGACACGGTTCCCGGGTTGACTTGAGGTGCGAATTCGGAAGCGGATTGTATGACAGTGTGCTGCATCGCATCAATTCGTAACTTTTCTGACAGTAACACCTAAGCTTCAGCTTCACTACATACGGATACATTTCGTTCCACAGGGGAATTTTGGTTGTTCCAAGATCATAAGAAGGCTAACTGAGTAGCATGCCCATGCAGCGCTATTGTAGCATCCGCGAACCTACTGTATCAGAACAAAAGTCATTCCACTGGATGAAACTTTTAGAGGCGTGGAACAATCAGACGACTCGATCTCCCGGCGGGATCATATCACTATGGTAAATGTGTGGTGCGACGCAGATATGAAGGGCAGCAAAGAAAACTGTCCACAATTGACCTTTCGAGCAGGTTGTGTCCGGTAGGCAGTGCGTCTTAAGACACGAAAAACAAGCTGTTCAAACAAATAAACGTTCATTAGCTGTACCAATCGACCCTGTTCAATTCCTTTACTTGTACCCATGCGTCATCAAAAAGCATGCAAGGTTATTCGGCTTAGCGCATGGTCCACCACCGCGCGATAAACTTCTGCGCATGTCCGGTGCACCTAGGCGAACCGTGCACATGAGCACACGCGCGCTTGTCGTAGTGCCACCCTAGCCCAAACCTATCTCATTCCGCGGGTCCAGAGAAATATTTCTTCGGTGGAATTGATTTCAAGTGGCTAGCCATGGCGTGAATGCGGTACATGTACAGTCAGGTCCAGTTCAGAAGAAATTGATTAAACGAGATTTGAACACTGACGGCCCACCCTTTCTCATTCCCCGGGTCCAGAGAAATATTTCTTCGGTGGAATTGATTTCAAGTGAATCAGCTGGCTTTGGCGTGTATATGGTACAGGTACAGTCAGGTCCAGTTCGGAAGAAGTAAATTTATGATTTACTGTTGTATCCGCTGTCTGTTGCCTCGAAGGGGGCCTTGCCCCGTTGCATTGGACAACAAACTATTCAGCTGCGGAGAAGGCTTTTGCGCAGAAGATGAGGAGGTACAGAACGATCCTTGACCGTTGTTATTTTGTTCCTTTGGCAGGCGAATCTTTCGGAACTTGGCGTGAAGCGGCTATTTTGTTGTTTGACGAGATCGGCAAAAAGCTGCTTATGAAAACTGCAAAAGCCGATCGACTTGTTTTCTGATTCAACGTTTGAGTTTAGAAATTATGCGTGGTAACGCTCAGCTGATCACGAGTACCGTCCCGTGCCGTGCTGATTGAAATAACTTTTTCATTTGATCGCACTTTGTTACTGTAAGTTGTTGTTGCATGTCACTTGTAAAAATACAGCCGTACTTTGACAAACGATCATTCAATACTTCTATGATACAAAGTTAACAGGGAATGGGATACACCGAATCTGGCGCTAGCATCACTACTGCAGTTCATTCTATGATTGTTCTACTTTAATATCCAGTAGAACAATGTTTCCTTACCGTGGGCCGGTGAGATTTCTAATTTTGTCTAATAGGCGGGCGACGGGCTCGCTCAGAGGCATTTTATGTTTCCAATAAAACCGTTGATTCTATATCCTGTCGGTACCGGCATACAGCTACGAGTCACAATACTGTTCCGGACTATTCGAAACTGGTAGTATGTAATGGGGTAATCACTTTTCTCTTGTCAAATTTCATTACTTAGCGATAGTGAGATCTCAGACATAATGGATGGGAACACGGCACGGCACACATGCAAGGCCATTTATTTTTCAAGCTCCAAAATTGACCATTGACGTATTCCATGCATTTGTTGAAATTAATTAATTATGACATTTACTTGCTGTTCCCTTGTGATAGTAACCTATGCACGACCTTTTCCGTCACGCTATTATTTCAGACGGTATAATTACGCGGAGTAGAGGAGGGACATCATTACATAATTAATTTGTACCCAGACAGCGATTCCAAGCCATCTGCGGAATGCTTGTCTGAATGAAGAGGTCGTTGGATATGAAATTACATATTTTGGATCGGCTCGCCGCAGTTTTTAAGGAACCTATTACCTTTGCGCTTCACCAGCTATTTAAAGATACTGTAAGCGCAGCCTGCGTTAAAGAATAATCGTGAGTTTTGAGTTTCCTTACGTTCGCCAGCGTTGTTGTCGTCTCAAAAAGCGTCGGCATCTGACACTAAGAAATCAAGAAAATCAAGCATTTTCACCGCAACATTTAGGCGGAAAATGTGTTAGGAATGGTTACCGCTACAGCACAGTTTTATCGCCAATTTTATTTTGATCTCTTTGTCGCACTTTCCCTGATTAGTTTTTGACCAATGAAACACAGAACCCAGTGTAAAAAAGCGTTGTTTATTGATTCATAAAAATATTGATCCAAATGTATCTCAACAAATCGTCCAATCAGTTACAACTCTCCGCGTAATCACCGTCAAACCTGCCACCAGTAACCATGACAAATCACACCATCCCACGCGTCTTCAACCGCATCTTAAACTGATCAATGTACAAACAAATGGCAAAGAGTAGCGGATCAAACAGCGCCTGCATCGAGTACAGTGATACCGCCACGGCAAAGTACGTATGTACCGAGCAAGGCGTGATCCACGGGACCCAGGCGGCCGTGAAGATGATCAGCGGCGGCACCCAGCAGACGCAGATACTGGTCGCGGTCAGGGAAAGTATCAAGTACGGACGGACGGATTCGCGTTTCACCCGGGTTCGGAGACTGCTCAAGGAGTTAAGGCTGTT
>JAQGAU010002220.1:0-16198 GCA_034698045.1 Paramacrobiotus richtersi
GCGTTTTGTATTTTTAAATTGTACAGTGTCGAATATGCAATGTACAATATTTCACTTTTATTTCGGTTTGTTTTTTCTTAATTTTTTTTTCAGCTTCGTTGTACGTATTGTACTTGTGAAGTATTTACAGTAATATTAGGACAAGTACGGTAAGTTGATACAACTGACTTGAGTTCGTCCGTACGGCTGTTGTGTTATTGAATTTCAAATTCGATAAAAGAAAAACAATTTCCACATGCGCACCGACCCCCCCGCGCCCGTGTGAACGAGTCGGGCGCTTTGGGCAGCACGGTGTCGGGCGCATCCATCGGTACATACACCGAATCATAGTATCTTGTGATGCACCATAGTAACAACTAGCAACAGTGCAACCATTGCGATGTTTTCGAATCCTGTATGTACTACAAAATAATTATAACTGTAGTAGTCCCCATTGCACACAATTCTGTAAGAACAAGGCTCTAGAAACAACACCGGACGCAGCTGAAAGATGAACCAGAAACACGGCATACTCCTCGACCGATCACGTGCATAAAACTGCCCATTAAACAGCCTTTTTCTGAGGAAAACCCAACATCACACATCCTGATACATCGAGACGTGCAACTGGTCGTTCTTGTACCACACTTCACCACAACAATGTCATTGTTGTTAGTTCATGTAATGATGTTTCTAATGCTGCGCATGCTATTCCGAGTAGCACAAAAAATAAGAGGCGGTGCCCTTTCCGAATTCGTTACAAAACCGGAAATGAAATTTAAATAAATGGTTCAAAAATTATTCAAAATTGTGTTTTAATTTTCTAGCCGTCATAGGTGGTTGAAATCCACCGTCATAAAATAAATGGTTCAAAAAATATTCGAAATTTTATTTTATTTTCTAGCGGAATGCACTAACAAAGAGTGATATTTTTCTCTACCAGGTAGGACTTCAATTGGTATTTTTCTGCTGACCTTTCAATACTGCTGTGTATATAGCCTTTTCATCAAAGGGCACTGATACTAAGCACACCACATTCCCTAATTGGTTTTTGATTGGTAATTGTCGGCTTTCAACCCTTTATTGGTTGGTAATTGTTAGATATTAACTATGTATTAGTCTACTATCAGACAAATAACTTTTCTACTGTATTTTGAAGAGTTTTGTCAGCATTTTACAAAAAAACGACCACTAAACTAATGAGCATATTTTGGAGCTTTAACGTCATTTGTTTTAATATCTGATATTCGGTTTTCATAAAAAAATAGTACTAAATTCGATGCAGATCTCTTTATAATTGAACATTCATTTTAAGACAGATCACACAGTTATCCTGCATTACTAGTTCTGCATTACTGGTTTTATTTATATCTCAGGAAAAACTGTTGAAAAACAATTAATATTTAAAATATTCAGTATTTAAAATTATCTAATATATACAAGTATATAATATTACAATATTACAATATTACTTGTTTAATACTCATTCATTATTTTAA
The DNA here is from genome assembly GCA_034698045.1 of Paramacrobiotus richtersi. Classification (NCBI taxonomy): domain Eukaryota; kingdom Metazoa; phylum Tardigrada; class Eutardigrada; order Parachela; family Macrobiotidae; genus Paramacrobiotus; species Paramacrobiotus richtersi. The sequence continues at coordinate 1,479 of JAQGAU010002220.1, forward strand.
CAAATATTCAGATCAATAATAATCATATCGATAATCGATAATTATCTCGATATTGATAATCATATTCTATATCAATCAATATTTAAAAATATCTAATGTATAAAAAGCTTCTTATTCAAAAGTTGTTTTTAATATTGGATATTAAATTTACCTAATATTTGAAGTTTTCACCTGTCCGGCTGAGTACAGAAGACCTCCGCTTCGCTGCGGTCAAACATTCGAATTTGTTGCGGAATTCGAAAGAAGTGTTTTTGAAACAACGTGTTTCTGTTGCTTTTGTAAGAAGAAGTGCGGCGTCAGTAATGGACACACTGGCATGTACTAAGACCGTTGTATATATTATTCAAATGTAAAGTCTTGCATTATGTACCGTTTTTTATTTCGATAGTGATGATAGTGAGAAATAGTGAGATATTTGTCTAAATTAAGTCCATTTTCCACCCATTGTTATAACCATTAATGAAATCAAGACAGCCGCGCACGTGTAATTTTGAAATTTTAAAATGTATTTCGAAAATTTGGAAATGCCTTTTAAAATTTCAAAAACATACATCCGGGCTAATCCTGGGTCAGAACGATCATCATATATAAGTGCACTTTTGACGAAAAGCTCAAGAAGTTTGGGTAATGCGCTGAATTATTTTAGAAGGAAATGTGCTCGAACGTTTCAGCGCTGTTGTGCAAATAGTCGGACGTTGCGCGCAAAAACGGATTAGTACACTGTACACTATTCGCGACACTGTATATATATATGCATGTTCTGGTTATTAAAAACAATGATCAAGGTTTGTGCAACGGCTACAGGCGCGCGGCTTTCCTGATTTCACTTATAGTTGTAACAATGGATGGAATATCGTCTTGAGACACTGAGAAAAATGCTGGCGCTGATTACAAATAATTTTTTGAAGATGTTCGGAAAATGTCGGACTGTGTTCGGGCGGTCTTTTTATAACTTCCCAGATGTATCTGGTCAATCGTGGGATGAATCACGAAACTTGTTTTACCGTTATCAGGACTTTCTCGTTACTACATCGAAATGTTTAGAAGTGGAACAACCCAGTCGGAGCTAAAGAAGAACCACCCGGTCGTTTCGGGAGCGTCCCGCTGACCTTCGACCTCCAACAAACAACAAGACCGGTTTTCCGGTAACCAGGGGTTATGAAATTCACATAGAATAAAGCCCTACCGAGACTTTCTGTGTTGGTAGGAGTCGATTCTTAAGCAGTGGGGGCTTTCACAAATGATTACTAAGAAATGTCCGTAGTGAAACTAGCGCTTCCCGACAACGTAGGCTTGCTGGTGTTCGTGATTTAAAAATTCGCTGCAATCCAGGGTTTCAAGAAACATTACCAAATTAATCTAGTACTATGCCAATAAGATGGGCTTTGCAGCAAAGGTCTGGTGAGGTGAAAATACGCAACGGATGGTGTTCTGAAAGATGTCGAGAAAAGTGTTTAGAATTGGCGAAAACGCTCTTAATTTTGTCATTAATTTTAAAACATTCTGATGGAAAAAATAATAGGGTGCCAGAACTTGAGACGACCAACATATACATCAGATTTCCATTATCTCGGACCACTTCGAAGACAGATGCCGTTGTTGAAAGAGCTATGAAAACGGCCCCGGTCTGTATGACATTTCGGCCCTTTGCCTAATAATATTGGTACCATCGTGGCGGTTTTTCTGCCGGGAATGCCGCACGTGTGGTTAAGGACCGCCAAGGTCACCCTTCAGCCTCTCTTGCAAAAACGTGAAATCAAGATGTGGCAGGAAAGCGAAAATTTAAGGTTACCGCTATGCGCCCCAACAATCGGGGCGCAAAGTAAAATGGCAATGCGTCCTGAACGGGGACCCGAAGTAAAATGGACGTGCGCCCCGTATCGGGGCACGAAATAAAAACGCTTGGCGCCCACGAAAAAATCACAGTACGCGCCGGATTTTTAAGGATTACCAAGGTTTGTTGCTTCGAATTCTCTGCCGATGCCTGGACGTTTTATTGCTCTGTAACACACGTGCGCATTTGTGACTATGTGTAAGGTAAAGCATGAAGTTGTTCTAAGTCTTGTCGAACTGGACATTTCAGGGTCAGTCGTACCGCTTTTGCCTGTTCCGGAGAAGTGTACAGAATATGTAGCATGCCGCTCGAGAACTGGTTTCCTCATGGTTATTGTATCCTCGTTTCCGAAGAGGTTTGGTGATGTTTTCAGTCTCTGTGGTAGCTTTCAATAAGTTTCGGAATTCTGCTTCGTCACGGTAATTTGCGGTTGCGGAATCTTGACCCATAATGACAACTAAAGCGCAGGCGCAACAGTACTGTATACTGCGCAGTTACTGGAGCCAGTTTTCTGCTTTGGAACAGACGGCGCTTCGATGGTAAGACTTTCCCTTTCACCGCATGAAATCCCTAGCCGTTAATTGGGCGCCCAGCCAAGAGAATCGTTCCAAATTATGGACTTCTGCTTAGGGGTCAATCTTCACGGTTCCGAAATTGTCATACTGAAGAGCGGGTCTACAGACTGGCGCTCTCCTATGCAATATTTTGCTTCAAATTCAGCAAACTGAAGTTATAGCATATCCGCTGACGAGTGAACTGGCGCGATATGAACCTTTCTATAGTGGAATGTCCGTCACAAAATTAAGAAGTATCGGTTTTAAATGGGTCCTTATATAAATCACAATATTTGAAAATACAGGGCGCTCAGCCATTTTACTTTGCGCCCTGATTGTCGGGGCGTGTGGAGCGCAAGGCCCGTCAAAATGGCATAACTGTTTAAAGACCGCAGTTTCGCTAAAGTTCTGGATAAAGTGCTTAAAGATTTCCGGTCAATCCTTAAAGATGCTAAACAATCCTTAAACAATCTAGATTGTACAGAAAGATCTTGCTATTCACGTTAAGGAGCGTCCGACACCAATCTTGAAAAGGTCTTGAAAGATATTTTTCCCGGTTCAGTATTTCGTTAATGCGGAACGGCATTCATTAAGAGACTGAAGATAGCGAACGTAAGTCTTTAAAGACCGGTGCCGCATCTTTACCCAGGAGCAGAACCGATGTTTACGAAAGTCTTTAGACAGTTGTTTCCATTTTGACGGGCCTCGCGCTCCATAGGGGCGCATAGCCCTGTCAAAAATTTAACGATTAATGCTAAACATTTGTTCTAGCTAGTTTCCGATGCCAAAGTACTGCTGCAAAAAACGAACAAGAAATCCATCAAATTGGTTACAAAAACAGCGATTTCCCTGTCAACCGGTTCTCCTTATACGTATTTGTCGCAGCTACTGATGCGGGATAGCCATTGGTGGATCACATCTATAGCTCTGCGACGCAACGATCCGATTCCGCACGGAATACGGATCCTTCCACATTTTACTGTACTGTAGTCGTTCCGTGGTACTCGACTCCTTTTCACTTTCTCGTGCATTTCAAAAATACGGATATCTCAGCCTTGCCGAATACTTACCACCCAGGCAATACGTACAGGGGAAAATTCGTACCAGGGAAACTCGTAAAAGTACTTCGCACCTGGGAAACTCGTACCAGATATACCTTTCGTTATAAGTACCTATCGTACCTAGGAAAACTGGCACCGGCAAGCTCGTACCAACGTAATTCTAGTACAATAGAGATCGATCGGACTAGGAAATATAAGGCTGCAACATTATTAACACCTGCGTAATGCAGAGCATTTTCAAGTATTAATATTAGTATATTATGCATACAAGTGTCGTAAAATACAAGATGCAGTGTCGACTGCATCTTCGCTCCAAAAAAAAGCTAGCACACCATAGATTAAAACATTATAACAGCGGAAACAAGAATCGTAGCATACATATTCCGTTTCATTGAACTAAGGAAAGAAAGTAGAACAAGGATAGTGAACATTGTTTCAAACATCTTCATGGAGTTATCGGTGAGAAATTTGTACTCTGTAGGAATAAAAAAGAGAAGCAAACCTTCGAACGTTCGGAATTAAGAGAACTTTCCAATAAAACCGATGGTTTTGCAAGAGATGTTGCCACTCCTCGGATGCTGACAGCGGAGAACATCCATACAATGCTTTTGAAAGTGGAAAAATGGACTTCCATTGTCCGTTTGTGCGTGCACTAAGCGATTCTTCCGCAATACGGTTTAACAGCTTAAAGAGAGATGCCGCTTTCGAAATCCACGTTTCTATCCGATTTATTACGACAATAAATCAATAAATGGGCATGAATCTGATGATCATTCTGACCCAGTTTTAGCCGGGACGGACGGCTGTGAAATTTCAAAATGAATTTCGAAAATTCGAAAATTTGTTTCAGAATTTCACAGCCACTACTTTCCGGCTGAATCTGGGTCAGAATAATCATCGTTTTAATACTTTTAATGCGCATTTATTGATATATCATCCAAACAAATTGGATGGAACCGTGGAGTTAGAAAGTGGCATCTTTAATTTGTTTAAACTGTTTGACTGTATTGCCGAAAAGCCGCTCACTGCGCGCACAAACGGACAAAAGGACACTGGTGGTCCCTGTTTCACTTTCGAAAGCATTGTATGGGTGTTATGGACTGTTTATACCGAACCGGTTGGTCTCTAGTTATCAGTGGCTTGCTTCGTTACTGATGTGCACCAAGAACACCGTAGTATTGTTGACTATAATATTGCTGCGATCCTTTGGAAGCAAGTAGTACTGCCAGATTCCTTGCAGACAGGAAGTGCAACGGCACGAAGGCAATTACTCTATCACCTGCTTGCAGTACTTCTGTTATATTTACGCATCTGAATAATATTAACGTCGTCGTAGTAATATTACAAGACTAATAATAGGCAGCAACGTTGTTTTACACCGAGAGTGTTCGATCTATCATCGGCACATACCCTGGTAATGCAGCAGCAAGCAGCAAAATTTTCATGCAGTATGAGAGGTATTATTGTGTGAGAGGTAAAACCTATGATAGAGTACCTCCGCTTCGCTTCGGTCGATCAGTCAGTATGGTCAGCCTAGTTTGCTGTGGACTTCGGAACTGATGCACACAAAGAGTACTGCTGATATTGTTTTAGCATAAAGTAGTACGTACTTCAAAATTCCTTGGAGACAAGAATTACAAGGAAGGCAATTGCACTGTCGCTTACCTGTAGTAGAATACTGACCCAGCTGAATATTAACGTTGTCGTAGCAGTACTCCAATACTTACTAATAATGGACAGTAACGTTGTTATACAACGAGGATTTTTTATCTTCCACCGGCACGGCGACACGTACTGTATACAGTATGTGCTAGGGACAAAGCAGCAAGCAGCAAATTTTCAAACAGTGCATTCTCAACCAGTATATGTGACAGGCAAAACCGTCCGGCGCACAGTTTTGCCATCATTCGAATTTCTAACGCCAAGCTTGTTAGTATAGTATGCGTTGCTATCGTTAGGAGTACCTGTACAGAATTCGAAAGTACAACTTGTTGTCGCTTGGTCAGCTTAGTATCGTACGATCGAGTACAGATCTCTGTCAGCACGAATGCGTGACTGACACCCCCCGACCCCCAGGGGGGCCAAAATTAAATCAGGGAAGGTAAAAAAAAAACCTTTTTTAACGGCGTACATTTAAAATGTTTATGTACATGTATTTCGGAGTGTGTACTTTGGTCGCCGCAGTGCGGTTTCCAGAGGTTGCTAAGGTACAAGTATGAAAGGTGTAATACCAAACAGTGTAACTCGTACGATATGTACAGCGTGGCAAAACATTAAAAAGAATACACAGTATGAAGGGTTAGTTGTACGAACCGCCTGCGCATAATCATTTCGGAAAAATTATCATTCTTTTATTAATATATATATATGTATGTAGTCGTATGTGCTGTAACTACGCATTACTCGGCAGTATTAACTTGTAAGTTACTGTAATGTCCGTTCGCTTCGGTTTTTTTATCGCAGCTAACAATAAGCGGAATGCGATTACCTAGTTAATATAGATTTTTGACATCTAAAGATCCACTATACTCTGGGTGCAAGGAAACAAGAAGTAGTTAAACGGCACTGAAATGTTCTAAGTAGAATTATGGGACCACGAGGACATAATTAATGCCTTCCGCAACGAAGATCAGTCAAATCTTTCCTTTTGATGTAAGAATATTATGTCAAATACTCTCAAAACTACTTTCGTATGTTAGAGAAGCATCAGGTTTAGCAACACTCACTGACTCACGTGTCAGTCTGTAATCAGAAATATACACTCCATATAAATTTAGCGAGGTGCACCTTACCGACCAGTTTATTTCAAAAACTCACAGATGCACAATACACATAGAGTATGTAACGTGCTGTAAGTTCATCAGTTCTCTACTCGGTCTGGGGGTTGAAACTGCGGGCCAGATCAAGTTTGGTGCTTAGCTCCGTTGTATCGGGACGCATACTCGCCTCATACTGAAAACATTCTCGAAACAATGACTCCAGAAAAGGATTATTGCTGCAGTACTCTTCATAGCGCGGTACTGAGGTACCATCGCCTACGTTCAGTGTAATGGCAACGTAAGCATTCTTGTCGGTATTTAACAAATGCTTTTCGCCATTGCGATCAGGTCGGTAGTACTGTGGGTCGTTTTCGGTGAATATGTAGAGCAGTAGACACGCCCAGCCCCATACATCAGCTTTTTGAACTGCAGTAGCGTCTTCGCTACCCATTCCACTGAGACACTCCGGTGCAAGGTACAGTAACGTGCGGACCGCTTCCTGATGATGGTGTTTGATGTGATTCCCATTAGTCTTGGCATCAAATCGTTGTGAAAGTCGTAGGACGTTGTCAGTAAAAAACACTTTATGTGGTTGGAAATCGAGACCGACGATTTTTCTATCGTGACAGCGTTTCATGGTCTGCAGCACGACATCAGCTATCCAGTACTTTATTAAACGAAGACTTTTTTGGTATATGTCGGGCACTTCGATGGCGTGCATAATCGGCATATGCGGGGTTTTGATAATTTCTTCTACGGACCGGCCGCTTTCGCTTCCTGCGCCGCTCTCACCATCCTGAACAATTAAACGAAACCATAAAAACGAATTATAAACTTGATTTACGCATCATAGACATCACAAAATTGCTCGTGACAAATGCAAACCTCCTTAAATTCTTCAAACTCAAATGGAACGAACAGCGAAACAAGGTGTAAAAGCTCACAAAGCACATATTCCAAGTACGTTTAGATGCATGCTGCAGGAAAAGAGAAACTAGCGGCATAATAATCTACAGCTAACCTGTTTAACGGGTGCCACCGGAACCAGGGGGCATGTGGCCAGATACATTGACGATGGAGAGATTTCCGGGGCATTCGAAAAACGGCCGCGTGTCGCAGGTTCGCTGATGGCATCGAAAGAAACTGATGTTTCTAGCTCTGCAAACAGTCAACGTTATAATTAACATATGTATTTTCAATACTTACATAAACGGATAAATCATAAAATAAATTCAACAAATATAAGTACATATACATTGTATATAAAGAGTTAACAACTAAATAATTAAATTAAACGTAAATGTCACTCCAATAATTAATGGGGTATCACTACAAACACCCTTATGACCGCCTTTGCACACCGAGTTGTTGCAGACAGCTTTTCAGTTCCATCCATGTCGACGCGAAATGTCCATCAAAATATACTCGTCACTTACCTGAAGTATCCCGGAAATATGCCCCCGGTATTATCATCAATCCTATGCTACTGATATGTTGTGTGCTCTATCGACTTTATATTGTCGAATTTAAAACGGTTTTTCATGGGCTTCTCCAGTTCGGACTGTAGCCGTTCTACGCGCTTAGGGGCGTCTCTCATGACTTCCGTAAGTCTTATAATTACCTGCTCTTCGAACTTACCGGGGTCAGCTATCAGTTCTTCACACATCGGAGCGAGCTGTTCGAGTGCCGCAAAATCTTGCAGCGTAGCATTGTTCATGAACTTCAGCATATCTCGGTTGTACATTTTCTCGAAGATATAAATAAAACGGAATATAGCCTCTACTGTATTATCGTTGTCCGTTTGCGCAGTGAAAACATTTCCCAGCTTCTGTAACAAGAACTTGAACGGACGGACACCGGCCTTACGGCGTTCCTCAAACAACGCCTCAAGGTCGTCATGATGCGTGACAGGTTTTCCCAAACCTAACTGTACGATATCTTTGTACAAGTCCAATCTGTAGACCAAGTCCAAGTCGTCTTCCGGCTGAACCCGTCTGGCGCCTTTCCTGGTTTCTGTAAGATGGATCCGATTCTTGTTGTAACACTTCCAGAAGTCGGCGGACAGAAGAACAATCATTGGGTTATCAATGCCAAACAAACTGAGGGAAGTCACCGGCAAATCAATGCGATCATTACCAAAAATGATCAGATCCCGGGGAATACCATCATAAACCAACAGAACCATCAGCTTGACAATCTCTTCCGGCGTCCATCCGCGCAACCCAATGGAATCGACAAACCCGTCAAGCTGGAGCATTTTCACCGTTCCATCACTGAACGACCGCTCTGGCTTTTCTCCGCGATTTAGCAGCCACATAAACGTACTCTTCCCCATACCTTTCGGCCCAGCTAGTAGAATTTTTCCGCTTTCATGAACGTGCAGCATGAGACTGTTAACGAATCTAATTTTTTCTTGCCGATTTTTGATAGGCCGTTCCAGTTCCGCCTGGAGTTGTTCCACACGCTGGTGAGCCTCATTCATAGCCCTTTCCATAACTCTCATCCACCCTTCGTACTTACCGCGTTCGCCTTTCATTTCTTTCCGCATCTCAGCCTGATGTTGCTCCAATTGTGTTTCCCAGCTTTTTTTCAAATATTGTTCACTCATTGCATTTGCTCGTCGGTCCATATCTTCTTGAAGACATTCAAGCTGTTGCTCGTGTTGCTCTGTGAGTGTTCTTAGATGTTCGCGAAAATAGGCATCTCGGCGGTCGAACAATCGTTCGTTGCGCGTCATGAGGTCAGCCAAAGTACTATCATGGGCATGCTTCGACTGGAATACACCCATGATTGCTTTTTCAGCAGCCCAGACGAACGAAGGTGCAGTATAGCTAATTTAGCAGAGAATTTCCTGAAATGGAACACAAGAGATTGTAAAGTGAGTGCGGGAAAAAACTGCGCATATGAACTCCCAGCCGTGATGCGTGCAGTGTCACAAATTCGACGACGACGGCCATATATATGTACGTAGGTACGCATATCACCAAAAGATTGTAGTATCAACAGAAGTTATCATTTATCACTACGCACGATAATAGCTGGATGAGTCATGTAACCGGTCCCGTACTCCCAGCCTGCTACGTACTTTTGACTGGAAGAGTTCTGTTCTGGGGGAATGATAAGAAGCGAGTCAACCGGTAGACAGTTCTGAGTAACACTCTCATAATATTATTTTGACAGACGGGTTAATGGTCTGCTGGGACAAAACCAATGATTAAGACTGTCCGTGACTGTAAGAGTAACATTCTATTACGACTTATAATAAATAAAAAGGTGACAAAGATATTTATATTTATAACTACGGAAGCAAAGCAGGTAGTTTAAAACACGGCTGTGTAATCGACCGAAGCGAAGCGGAGGTCCTCCATGTTCAAGAGTTTTGCATAGACGGGTTGCCAACCATTTTTGCGTTCGACGACAACTCAAGCAGTTTTTGTCCGATATTTTTCAAATTTGAACTGAAGATAGATTCCGGGGTGTAAATGAGCTGATTAGTTTTTGAGATGCAGAACTTCTAAGACCGACCGAGTTAATAATAAAATAAGAGTGGCTATTTGGGAACAAAAGAATCTTTTGTTTCGTCAATCTCAAACAATACGCGCGGCGCAATCGTCTGTGCGCGCCATAAGCCATGGTATGACTGAAGAGACAGGTCTCCGAGTCCTGTCTTTCTTTTATGGACCCCTGATCCTGTCTGCTCAGTCTATCATATAACTTTTTTCGTTGATTGGTGTTATTATAATTACATTGTTATCATTATTTAGTAAAAAATTATTATCACAATTTTCATGTTTAGTCAACATGTCAATAATTTTGCTTTTATCGAAATAGTAATATTCATGTTCATATTATTCATAATAATAGCAATACTATTATTATTCCTCATTTCTCATTCATTTATTTTAACAGTTTGCATCTATTCATTTATTTCGTTAATCATTCGGTTGAGACTCCAAATAACTGAGACTCAAAAAGACATCCTATTACTTGATAACTGTATTTTCCGTTCGCTTCGGTCTTTTATCGCAGCGAAGCGGAGTGCGATTACCTAACTAGTATCTGAAGTTTGAACCACTGAAATTAACCACTATTCGCGGTTCGCTGTGTCGGCATGTTTCCGTCGCGCTATGTAGTCTCGCTGGTTACATACATAATTCAGGTAGCATGTACGTTCGGGATCGGTTTGAGCATTTGCCCGTATTTATCAATACAACGGTAACGGATACTGGCTAACTTCGGTGCGAGGGACCAGTACAACTGTTCGAAAGCTAGCTCATGCAGAGAAACGTGTGTTATTGGGATCTGATGGCTTCTTCATGGGAACGTGGGCTGTCGCCCTGTCCTCATTAAAACAAGGACGCCACCACCTAGTCAAGCCTTGAAAGTTGGAACAAAAGAGCACGCAAGCGTGTGAAAATATTCAACTTAAACAGAAATGTTGCAGCCACAGTTAGCTCGGCCAACATCAGCAGAGCACCAGAATTTAAGGATCACTGACAGTATTCTAGAGGGAGCGGATAGCGCTGCAGTGATTGTGGACATTGCCAGACAATGCACGATAATACCACGTACTACGTACTTTCTGACTAGTAAGTCCGAATCAGCACAAACCTTTTGATTAGCACAAACAGTCAGATTCATTTGAACGAAGGCCGTATCTCTCCGGTTCTGTCCCAATGTTGCTATTGTTCTGCAAAACAATTGAAAGCATTGCTTTTCTGCTAAAGATTGGCAAAGTCGCGCAGTTGTTTCAACAAATGGAAATTTATTTATGCAACCTTAATTTAAAAATTCCAGATTCTTGCTTTTTCTTGCCTGTACAGGTATACAGTACCTCAATCAACGATTATTAACGGTTACAGCTGACTAGTGGCTACAAGTGTGGTGCATTACGATGATGAAATGCAGCTGCCAAATTCAGGCAGAAGAAATAATGGTAGGTCGACTAGTCGCGAACTGTATCTTGGTGTGCTATAAATTCGACGCCCATCCTTACCGTATGCTGGGGTGGACATTAGATTACCGCGGTTCAACGTGCAGCACGAATCGTGCTGTACTTATTGTAGTTTAATTTTGTTGGTTTGCAAGCATCGGACTATCGTAAGGTCGCTTACCCGGTTACCCTGCGGTAGTTTTACACTTTATCCAGTCTGTGAAGTTCGTCTCGCTGTTAGAACACAGTTTGGTAGCGCTATAAAACTGAGCAGGGACGGCAGTTCTTGGAATGGTCAGGATCTTATCTTTAAAATAGCTCGTCAAATAAAGTAATTTATTAACGTTGTATCCAGATCCGGTTTCGCCTAATAACAGAACAACTGGTCGACCGGGAAACAGTTAAACTGCAAACTTAACAAAGTGATCAGACATTGCCACATAGCTTCTGAATTTTGTGGAACATCTAGAAGTTTGTTTTCGAATAAATCACCAGCAGGTGCGACATCTATTGCTAGTTTCACCAGTGAACCGGTTCATGAGAAAGCTTTCACCCGTTAACACATATTACTTCGTACGCGCATGTAGTTCTATCATTATTATCATAGATGTTCTGTGTACTGATATGGGTGATATCTTTGAGTGGATAATGCATTCTAAAGTCTTATCAGTTACGAACGCCTACGTTTTACCATGAGTCAATACGTAAATATTAACGCGATCAAATTTTACAGCTAATCTACGGTAAGTTAGGATACTACATATTGCGCAATATTATGACAGAAACATATCCGGCTAGTTACCGATCGAATGCTTCATGATGCGTTACTTTTGCTTGCGGAGGTGGAAAAACAAGGTGCCGCGTGGTTATTCAACAAGACGACGGACTTTTCAAAAAGACTACGAAGTCGAAGTACGTCGCGGTGAACTTCAGTCACCGTCTTGCAAAGTTAATCTCTGATCATTGTTGTTTGCAAACTCCGATCTCACTTATCTAGAATTATCGTACTGCAGCAATGTTCATCGAACAATCTGTTTACAGAGGAAATTTGCCGGCAAAGCTTTTACCGAGGTCCGATACTCTGATATATGTATGATAATTATGATACATGCATGCTAAGTCGTTGCGGGCATAAACTTGGAGCGGCAGGTTAGCCAGCATATGGCCAGGCTTTCGCATGCAGTTGTAGCAGAGCTCTTATTTAATTTGCAGTGATTATTAGTAGTTCAAAATGGAACTAACACATAACCGCTGTAGTCTGGAAGAAATCATTCCACATGCTATATTTGCCTGTCCTGCCTTACCGCTAACATCCAGTGAAATATCGAAGCAACGAGAAACGCACCTGTATGTTGCACACCACAAAAACGATAACTATCTCCTGAAAGATGTAGAATTATGTGGCACAATGGCTGATTTCGAGAAAACGGTTGTTGGAAAGACGAATTTATTGTTACAATTGAATCATGTTAACATTGCGCGATTTTACGGACTCGCTGTTCATTCTAAATGTGGTGTGGAGAAGATTATTCGATATCGTACTGCCAGCCAGTACTATTCAGGTAAATTGTGTTTAACGGAGTGCTCCACTTGAAAATTGCGGGCAATAGAAGCAGCAGAATTACTAGGTAACTGGACCTTACTTCTTCAGGCGATTTTCTGTTTTGTCATAGGTATCGACGAAACCGAAGTCCTTGCGCATCTGCAAACGCTAGATCTGGTTGCATTGTTATTTGTAATAGCCAAAACATCAATACAGAGCCCGCATCAGTCCGTTTGTGCGCGCAACGTCTGGTTATTGCGAAATAGCGGGATATAGTTTAAACACATTTCCTTCTCAATAATTAAGCCTTTTACCTAACTTTCTGAAACTTTCATCTTAAATACACATTTAGGTCATGATCGTTTTGAACCACTTTCAGCCTTGATGCATGTTTTTGAAATTTTTACAATGAATTTCAAAATGTTTGAAATTTATTTTAATATTTCAAAAACATGCTACCATGCTGATTCTGCAGGTCAGAGCGATCGTCATATATATGTGCATTTTCGATGAAAGTTCCAAGGAAGTTTGGATAAAACGCTGAATCATTTGAGAAGCAAATGTGTTTAAACTTTTCGCTGTTGTTTCGCAATAACCGGACGTTGCGCGCACAAACAGATTGCTGGATACTATACAGCGATGTCCTGGCTATTAAAAATAACAAGACATCTAGGTGTAGCGGTTGGAGGCGCGCGGCTGTCTTGATTTACTAATAGCTGCAACAACGGGAAGAGTATAGCCTAAAGAGGATGGAGTGGTAGTTTCACTAATATGCCTAATTCAACTATTAATTTCATTAATTCACTAAAATACCTTATGCTGGAGATCTTGCGTATCCGCGGTCCTAACAGAAAAACGGTATAAAAAGTTGCTTTTGGTGGCAAAAGCAACTTACAAGGACTTACGTGGGTGCGAAAACGATTTGTGTGCGCAACATCCGGCTGATCTCAACATCATTGTCCAGTCCCCGGAACAGTTTAAACACGAACTGATTTACCAAAATTGTTGTTATTAACCGATCCTTTTGAAACTTACACAAAACATTTAAAAATGGAGATATTGTGGCGTTAATAATGGTCCCCTTGTGTCTAGACTTGTACTCGTGACGTAAGCGCACTCGCAGTTAAGAAATAATGTTGTATCAAAAGTCGTAATTCGAGAGAAGGGTGCATAGATGAAAGAAATCAGAAATTGATAAATAATTGATAAAGAAATTGATCCTGGATCTCTCGTTCGTTCGACCGTTTGTAACTAACTACAATTAGTAATTACTCCCTAATTAATGGTTACCTTTCGATCGATCATTCTTTTTCGTTATTGATTAGTGTGTAAGATAACAGCTGAAAGCAGGGCCTCGTTGAGTGGTGTATAGCCAGTTTACTAGTGCGGGAAGACAGCATCCTCACCCGTTGCAATATACTGTAAATGGTGATGATTCGTGAACCAAACCAGCCTAACATGTACAGCAATAGTTTCAGATTTTGAAACGGATTACAAACCTTCTAAAATGTATTTCAAAATTTCACGAAAATGGCGAACGCTCGTTTTAGTCTACAATCGTTCTTCTGCATTTTTAAATTTTTGATGTATGTTGTAAAAGAATCGGTTTATAACGAAGTATGGTAGGTGAGTTTGTATTTACAACGTTTCTCAGGCAGCCGGATGTTGCTAGCACATATCGTTTTCCCATTCATGCGGCATGCATATGTATGTACAGTATCATTACTTGTCCCTTGTAACATCAATACCCCTTCCCGTTTTCAACGTTTACACTGCGCCCACGCAGAATCTTTATTAAATGTGTGCATAAATGAAAGCACAAGTTAATCGTCTTGAAGTTTCATAAAACGGTTTTCAACCAAAAGCTTTAGATTAACCCCGACTTCGTAGGGGGCGATTTGAGTTTGTGGGCGAAAAATAATGTGAACATCAAATCTATGCTGGGACAATGGAAATTTTCACATCATAAGATACAGAGATTTTTACGGCATCTGTTGTCGGGACTGAATTACCTCCACTCGGACCTGCCAAATACA
>JAQGAU010002221.1:0-16192 GCA_034698045.1 Paramacrobiotus richtersi
CAGTGCCAGTAGATCGGCACGTGTCTGTTGCGTTCCACGGTGGTTTTCCCTCGACGGACCCATCCGGGTTCGTCTCACCCACGTCAGTTTTAATTACAACAGTTAAAAGTTTTCAGTTTTCACACCTTTCTTGTTCTGTCAGCTTAGTAAGGGAAGTTATCGATGGTGTAGCCCATACAGCGCCGCGAGAACATACTGTACTTAATTCTAAAATTATAAATGCTGGATTTCGCTTACCAGAACAGTACTCTGTTATTATCTGAATTTTTGGAACAAGATCGCTTCTGTCCGAAATTTGATAATGTCCGAAATAACGGATGATGTGCTGACAGGATAATGTAGTTAATTTTTGGAGCTGCGACTGTTTGCTGTCGGTAAAATTTTGAAAGGGCTCCTTGACCGCATAGATGCCTTTGGGGTGTATGTGGCTAGGCCATGTAATCTCTGCTTCGCACACATCTCCGAACGTTCCCGAGCCAAGATGCCGGATCTTTCGAACCTGGGGAATGTCACCCATGGCAATCGTTTACTCAGGTACTGCGAATAACGTTCAAAAGCGTTTTGTACGACAATAATGTTATCATGGGAGTCACAGTCACTTTTGAAAGTTCTTGTCAGCAGAATCAGTCTGAATGCAGTGCTACACTTCACTACTGTTAACATGAAAAAGCGTGCCTTATCGGTGCAATTTGATACGTTTGGCAGTCGAACCGGTTAGCACATATATTGCATTGTTAGCGTAACGTTCATAGCTAAGGTTAAAGTCCAGACCTTCCTGTTGTCTGACTAGCGCAGATGGAATGACTGATATCTTTGTGTGGCCATGCAGTTTGTCTGAGTAACAACCGTTCCTCTGTTTTATGGTATGATCGTTCCCATGTTTTGTCGCATAAAAGCGTGTCAGTGAATGAGCAGAAGGGAACCGAGCAGTGCTCGAGTTTATAAGCCAACTGCCAAGTTCGTTTTCTAACTTTACAATATCACGACGCTATATCTTTATTGAGCAGCAGAATAAATAACAGCTTTGTGTGTACAAAGCATAATAATTGTCTATGGTTTACGTTAGTGCAGACCTTGAACCTCGAAATGAACCATGTGTGAAGTACGATCTTGATGTGACTGACTGCTAGTCGTCGGTTTCGGTCGGAATGGGCATGACAGCAGTGGTGAATAAAAGCCCATAAAAGACTGTCGCTGTATCGACACTGGGCAGCTACTTACGTACATTACGATTAGCTTCCTTTCAATCGAATATCTTTAATGGGAAAAAGGAATGTATGAGCAGGCCACTAGTTTGTCTGAGATTTTGCCAAGGAATTGATATTAAGAATGGGAAAAACGTACGGTAAAAATTCCCGTACTTCGGTTTGACTCATAGGTTGATGTAACAATGCGCAGCCAGCTTGTAGCTCGATCAGCCTGCAGTCAGTCAGCGCGTAGTAGAGATGAAAAATCGTTCACTTCAAGAAAACTAAACTAATATTTCGCAGGACCTCCAGAACTAAACTAAAACAGCGCTATTTTTCGTCTGCGCTAAACTAAACGGACGATTTAAAACTCAAAACTAAACTAAGCTAAACGAAAAATTTGAACAGCTTACTGAAAAACTAAACTAAACGAAATGTAGCATTGCTAGTGTCTCGCTGACGTCAGCTTCAGCTTTAGCGTTAACGCAGCTGAATTTAAAACGGCCGAAGTGTTTTCACCGAAAAAAGCATTTTCAAAATAGGTCCGCAAGGCATGTCGTATGGACTTTGTATGGTCCGGACAAGGGGATGTCGAGCAGACGTAATTAGGCAATGCATTTCGGTGAAACGCATTTTGGTCAGTATATTCTTGCATGCGGAAGTTGGCGAATGCAATTTTTACAATCCGTGGGCGCATGCTCACGCTAAACGTAAACTACTTATTTGTTTTCCCAAAAACTAGACTAAACTGAGCAAGAAAAAGTTAAAAACTAAACTAAGCGGAAACTAAAAAACTCTATAGAATTCAGAGCTAAACTAAACGAAACACTCGTTTAGTTTAGTTCGTTTTCGTTCAAGCGAACGATTTTTCATCTCTAGCGCGTAGTACTGCATATCGTACGGTGAGCGCACACGAAGTGGGGCATTAAGCTACAAGCTGGCTGCGCATTGAAACATCAACCTATGAGTCAAACCGAAGTAATCTATATATAACAGCTTAATTTGTCAGGGGAGGCTGTTATTATGTAGGTCAATGTGACATGAGTGCGGTGCGGTAGACTTACAGTATCCTCGTTTTCTGGTGAATTTAAACTGGGACAACTTGTTAGCAAATTTATTAAATTTTGACTCTTTCCAAGTTTGCAGTACGAATTCTATGTTTGGGCTCGCGGCAGCAAATGCTTTCTGTTAGTGTTGGAAGATAAATCACTGCATGGCAAGTACAGAAGGATATCTCCTGATGTACTTTTCATCTAACACTTTCTAACAACAGAAACAGACTGACGAAAAAGCCATCATCAGCGGTCCAGCGAGCTAAATTGGTCTAGTGTAATGGCTTACTTGTAAGCCAACCCAAATCTACGTAAAGCCTTGCAGTTTTTTCATTTTCCATAGAAATGCGTAACTTCCGTCATGGTCACAAATTTGAAGGTAAAAGACATAGAAATTTCGGTGTGCTGACGCTTTCAACGTCTAGCAGATTGCAGCCAAGTAACCAACTTTGTCGCGCAGAGGTACCGAACTGGTAGTCAAGCAGGAGAGTTTGTGCACAAAAGTAAATCTTACTCTGCGCCCTGCAGCGGCATCAACATTCGCGATTTTTATAATTCCATTGTCGTAAACTTAGTCCCAGTGTTTTCGGCACTTCTTTAGGGTTTGTGCATTACATTGTGAATGTTAACCTTCACAGAATTTGCTTTCCGCGTAGAATATCACGGCATCCACGATACTGCTGCGACCGTGTGCGTCCCACGAGAATCGTAGTCAAGGACGTTTTTTCTACTAGTAATAACGGCCCATCTCGTTTCTCCGTAAAAGCAGCCGGAACGATTTTGTCATGAATGCTGAATGCTAATTTGGAAGCCATGAATATGGCCCAGCGGGCAAAGTGCTGTCTACCATGGTACAGTAAATTCAGAAATAACACATTGCGGGCATCAATTTGAACGTGCAGCCAGTCGGAGGGTAACTCTGCATGACCGAAAGCAGCAGTTCTCCGTTCTACACGACCCCTTCGCCCTGCTTACCCGACCGAGTAATGTCAAGGAGGTCAGGTATTCCGCATTCAGGCGTAAAAATGCCGGCTGCGGTATGTTACAATGGGTATCTGGATGACGGTCGCAGGGATCTTGCCACCATGTCGACGAGTCCGCTCGCGATAGATCGATGGCCCGTTTCACCGGCGTCGACATTATCAGCTGGCACTTCACCACAAGCAAGCCGGTGCCAGCGGCCAGACTACGCCGACCGCCCAGTTCCTCCATACCAGCGCGCCAACACCCATCGAGTCCTCAGTGGCGGTAGTGCCCCATGGGTCAGTGACCGCCACACCCTACCTACCATCCACTAGCGTCGTGGCGCAATCATCCGCATCGTCTCTCGTCTGTCCAGGAATTCAGCAAACGTCGTCTCTAGATTATACTGCCATACCCACAGCAGTTGTCGGTGATTATGGTACGCCACCATGCACTGGTCACATTGCCGCCGTCCTTTGCGCGCTGTGAAGGACCGACTGCCAAAAAAATGCCGGCACGCGTATCTCGTCGAGCCGTTGGCAAGTACTTCGACTAAAAGTTGGCCCCGTGGTAACCTTAGACTGCTCCAGAACAAGTAGGTTTAACAGTATAGTTGGATGCGAAATCTGAGCATCTAACCTCTTGCAGGTCAAACTGAGGTCAAACCTCTTGCAAGTACATGAAGTCATGGTCCTTGATTCACAGAGCTTGGATATGGTTGTTTCTGGCAAAATAGCGCATCCATTTGCCTGTCTGCGCCTACAATCAGCTCAGTTCGTACTTGCATTACTTATAATGTGTAATGGTACTTCTACCTGTGATCTTTGATTCGTACTACCATGTCATTTTGGGCTGGATCTGGTAATAGAAAGTTGTAGAAGTGCTCGTCATCCGATTTTGACACAAACCAAAAATGGTTCGGTGATCGGCGCATTTGGCACGACATACTCTGTGAAAACGTGTACGCTCAGGGAGGCGTGCTTCTGAGTTTGTCTTTGTATGCGTCTTTGTCACTCTTTGGTTGACGGCTTTTTTCTTTTTTAGTTATTCTATCTGGGCTGATGCAAAAACAGTTATGCTACGTGTCGTATCTGCAACTTCATTGCGGTTGCAGAACCAATCTACTAACTGTTGCTCCGGTCCCGCAGCCCGGTATCGTTGTTATGTAAAGGTCATACACCGTCATAATTATTATGTCTTGTGATTGCATTTATGAGGTAAGTCAGCTAACTGCCTTCTTAGCGTCATAATCAAACTCGCTACGTTTCCACTCAGGTGTTGCAGTATCGGAAACTCGCTGACATGCAAGCTGGGTAAGGTACGCTTAAAACATCAGCAGACATAAAAACGAACACGATGGTTGTCGTAAAAAAGGTTATGCGAGGTATAAACAGCAGAAAAAAGGGCGAGCTCACGACCGAGCTGTGGTCAATGGAAAAAATGACCAGCCGCCAGATCATACGCAGAAGTGTGTATTGCAACGATGGTAAGCATTCCACAAAATTAGATCATCTTACTTCTCGCAAAATAGCGGCTATTCGATAAAAAATAAAACTCTCGTCTTCCAGCTTGTGATCGTCTGCAGCAAGCGAAACTGATTGTGTTGCTTATGACAAAATTCATTACACCAAACCGAAGCAGTGCAGACTTATTAGGCAGCTAAGTGTTAAATCCATATTTTACGCAATTGTTATTCGGACCAGTTTTGCTGCCCAAATGCTAAAGCTGTGATAACCATATCCGGGGCATATTCTTCCATATTCCAGTTTGCTGGCCATTTTTCCGTCTGATAGATACCGTTTTCCGCATGAGTGTATACTGGCTTGGGACTAATTAAATCCTTGTTTTCGGACAGAAATTCCTGGAGCCATGGGTACTTTTCTTCGATCTTTATAATCCAGGCTTCCCAAGGCAGTACCGCGAGGCGCGCATTTTTTCCGATGTATCCTCGATGAAAGGCAGTGAGCTGAGAGGCGCTAGGCGGGGTGTTGCGCTTTAATACAAATCTTTCAAGCCTTTTCAGACCGACTAAAAAATTGCTGGCCGAATTGATGAAGGAACAGTTGATTAAACTAAGAATTCTCAGCATCGGAAATTTCCGAAACGTATCCGCTTCGAGCGAAACATTCTCGGCTTCCACGAAAGCCAGATGAACAAGATTTTGGAGGAATAGTTCCTCCAGCTGAGAAAGGAGATACTCATATGACGGAGAATGTTTATTGTAAAATGTGAGGTGTGTAACAACATCCGACAGTCTCGTCAAATGTTTTAGAGGAGATATCACGCTCTGTACCGTGCGCAAATGGTCAAGCCTGATGGCAATGTGCATGCTGCTGCGTATGTGAGCATACTTCAGTTGCTCTAAGGAATCAACAAAATTTTTCAATGCTCTTGGGGATATCAGCTCCGTGTGCGTTTCGTTTTCCGGTTGTGCGTAAATTTCGATAATAGTTGACCAAATTTTGATTACGCTGGATGGGAACCTAATTGTCGCTTGATGGTCATTTGCAGCGGTGGGTACCGTATTTTCGGAGTACTCGAAAACCTTGTATGATATAGCTGCACTGCCATACAGAACAGCAGCGTTGGCACAACATCCAGTTATCATAGGAATCGGAACTCTAAACAGGTCGTGCGTATCTCCGAATAGTTCTGTGTGAAGCATACCGTTCGCGCTTGTCAGGATTTTCAGCAAAGCACGTCTGAAAAGCTTTTTTCAGATGCCGGCAACATTTAGGTATCACTAGACGTCCTCCATCTTGGATGCACTTCAAGGTCTGAAAAGCATTCCCATTCCCCGTTTCCATCCGTGTTTTCGAAAGTGAATGTGTCGTATCCGAAAGCCATCTCGTACAGTACGCAGCCCAAACTCCACCAATCTGTAGCTCTGCCCACTTTGATATTTTCGTCCAACACTTTTCTGGCCATTTCGGGTGACATGTATTAAACTGTACCACGCAATGAAGTCATATCTTCGGTAACCGTTGTCCAGTCTCGCTTGGAAATGGGCTCATCCACGTCGCCCAGTTTGACTGCTCGATAAAGTCCAATTATGTCCAGATCAGCCAGAAAGATGTTTTGGCACTTGACATCGGTATGGACAATGCTGTTACTGTGCAGGTACATAAGCTCTTCGCGTAGCTGTTTGGAGTACAGCGCCGTAAGCGAGTAGCACAGGCCATGGCGTTTGAGGTATTCCTTTAGATTACCTCCTGGAAAATACCACGAAAATAGGCCTTATTCAGCAGCCACAGAATAGGTTTACTGAGGAGCTTGCACCACTTTGCTCATAGACGACTATGGTTAAAAAAATTACTTTGGTAAATCGGGAAAATTCCGGACAGTTTTTTTCGTACAATTTGATGTTTCAAATAAATACAGCTTTTTTTTCTCTACAAGGCGAGGGGTATCCCACATCCAAAAAACGTACGGTGTGCTGAAGATAAGCGGATTCAGAAAAACAGTCGATGGACGGCAACTGCACACCTGACTCATATCCGCTCATCAGTTTATATGCTTCGCTGATAGAAGTTGCTACCGCACTTGGTGGCGACTACTTGGCACTCTGCTGCACTCGATCTAGAATTCTAAGCTTTCCTATTGGCTCGTTCGAATTTTTTTATTGGCTGAGCGGTTTGTAGTACCCGCCTGCATTGGCACTTTGTACGTACAATTTCACCGCGTGTACGGCTCATAACGGTGCCCAACTGCATCAGTTCTGTAACGCTTTTCTCACCACTTCCTTGTTTACACCGTCTGTACGTACGCTTCGAACCTCTACTGCATAAGGCGAATTAAGAGTAGATCCATCATCGTGGTAGCATATTCCACTGAGGAGCTTTGCATCATTGAGCTCTAAGGTGGCTTCTATTTTATATTGTTGGCTTTAATGGAAGTAATGAAGTGTAAATTTATGATTGTTCGAGGACCGATGCATCAATGCTGGGGAAATACTACAGTAGTTAAACATTGAAAATATCGGCGGCGGTATACATGTACACAGCGCCGTGAGAACATTCGCCCCTGTGTCAGTACCGGTACGTGTAAATTCGCATCGAATGACCACATTAAGTATCAGGGTCACTCTTCAGTTTTCACCGCTGTTTGTAATTCCACTGAAACTTATAAGTGTGCAAAAGGAATGCATTTTTTGCAGTGATTCGTTAGTATTAATTTGCTAGCGTAAGTTCGAGACATTGACTTAGCGACCTTTGGTGGCAAGAATTACCTGATATCGTTGCGAATACATAGTTAGTGTAGCGAGATCTGACATGCGGTGTACCATGCAGTTTTTTAGATAATCCAGTGCTGCGTAGGATTCGAGGGCAGATAAAGTTTAGCCATGTAAGGCCTTGTACATGTCCTATTTCCGACAAACATGTTCCCTTTCGATCGAAAGCACCGTTGTATACACTTTGTGTTAGTTGGACGTCGCTGTTGATGATGTGCTGGTGTTACAGCTAGCACAATAAACACATGTAACTTTAATACGGAAATTCGTTGTGGCTCAGCTAAGCAACGACAGGAGCAAGATGAATGCTGGCCAGTGGTTTGACGTATACAACAATGCCAAAGCCGGTCAGGACTATCCACTCTCATGTCTTGTCGTTTATTTCAGCGATTTATATCAACGACTTGAAGCCGGCGACCGGCATGAATACCACGAGAATTTGCACATACTGCGTTTAGCACGATGTCGTTGTACCAGGGAACGTAAGCGTACGGTCACAAATTGTTAAACAGCTACGTGATTGGGGGGCTTTTGGATTACGTTTAGACGGACAATCCCGCTGGTCGAGGGTTTATTTCTTAACGCTGTGTGCTTTGAACGGGTTTGAGATTTTGACTACTTACTTTTCATCTGTGTCAGTATTAAAAGAAATTCATATGCGAAATGCACGGTTCGGTTTCTAACCGTTGCTTTGCAAGTGGCCGCTTGATGTACTGAGTTGTTACCAGTTTATTTCAAACGTTCATTCCTCTCGTACTTCCAAAAACAATAAAATATAGACGTGATTTCGAAAGTGAAGTTTTAATACAACGCCAAGTGAGGAATCTAAAAAATGATACCGTTCCAAATATGAACTGCCCAGAACTGGACTGAGGTGAGCAAACATAAAACAATATTTCGAAGTACATTATGGGAAATTAAGAATACAGATGATTGTTACTAACAAGCAACAAATAAATATAAAACAAATCATCCGATAATCAGCACCAGAATTCACCTGTTTACTAGTCGAATCACATTCGAACGACGTAAGTTATATTTAGTGATTTTAATCATTAGCAAACTCTAAATTCGTGGAGACGTAGCCCTTCTCGTTCATTAAAGTGTTGAGAGCACACTGGGTCACCTTGGTCAGCTTCTCCACATCCAAACTCGCCATTTTCTCCTCAGTCCACTTGCGACCGCGATAATGCGTAGTTTTCCGTGGATCATAACGCTGATAATAATCCAAGACCTAAGAAAGAAACAGCACACCATGAAAATGAAAAACATGAAGCAAATCCACTTACCCAAGGAATATCACCATCCAGGTAAGATGGCTCGTGGGAACGAATCCACTGTGCAATCTCCTTCGAATCATAAGCCAACGGTCTGGTTCCTTGTTCCAGCAGATTCCACATCTGCACAACCGTGTCCACTGCGTTGAGGCCGACTGATCCAACCGGAATCACAGCCAAGTGACACATCTCTTCGCTCGCCCAACCAAACAAGGAACTAACAATCGAACAGTTCTTCCACACCAGCACATCGAACGAAGTGCAACATGCAGCCACCGCGTCCAGAGCTTCTTTAAGGTGATCGTCACCGGGCAGGGTGAAAGTCAAGTCGCAAAAGATTAGCTGCTTAATGCGTGAACCCTTCAGCGTTTGCTTAATCAAACTCAGCGAGTCCCAGGTTTCGTCCTCACTCAGATCCGTAACGACAACTCTCTCGGTGAATTTACTGACACACTTCAGCATACAACCGGCAACCGCGTAAGACGCACTGTATTTGAGATCGGAGAATGGAAAAGCGTCATCGTCGACAAACGACACGCGGACTTCTTTGAAGTGTGATTCGGACGAGAGAATTGAATTCCACATTGGGCAAGTCCGACGGTACCGTACACGGGTGATTGAGTCCAAATACTGAAAGATCTCGATAATAAGTTCCTTTGGAAGTGGCAGACCTTGCATTCTTTTGAGAATTCGACGCTTCTGACATTTCTCAGTAAAGTCTGATCGAGGAATGCTCTCCTCCTCCGCCCGTACTAATCTCTGGTCGACAGGATTCACTTCGTCGCGTTCGCTGGCTTTTCTCTTTATTGAATTTCGTGTCTTATCAGTAGGCAGCAGTTTTTCCTACAGGTAAGAAAACAAGAATATGCGTAAGCCAATAAATTCAAACTGAATGCATGATACCATGTTGCTAACAGTGAAATCGTATAATACGGCGCTAGTTAATCTCTAGGCGATTTCCAACTCACCAGCTCGTCAGGCATGATGGGCGTTCCGTTTCGCCGTTGCAAGTAAACGATTCTTTCGCTCAGTACGGACAGGCACGCAATTTTGAATTGCCACTCCAAACTTCCTTTAAAAGCGCTAGAGGATTCAGTTGTCACGGAGGTCCGGTAATCCTTGGGTAACAGGCACGATCTCGTCACGAACTGGTCCTTTCCAATGGCCTTCTTTTCCAAGTTCGCGGCCGACATAGGAAAGCGAATCTGCGATTCCATGACCAGTTCCCTGATGATGTCATTCCCCATCTGCACTTCCACGAACGCACATGGAAGATCAGCAGGATAGTCATGATCCAGGAGTTTCCCGGGCAGCCAGGTCCATGGGCGATCAGGCCGAATGCGAATCAGCACCTCAATAACACCTGTTTTCGCTGATTCCGCATCAGGAAAGTGCCAATGCGGCCTCCATCCGTATTCCTTACAACAGTCAAAGATTCTCCCATACTGGACAAAGCTAGAACGTTGGTTTGGGCAGTCGAAATCGACGATCAGACCGTCCTCGACGATATTGATCACTCTGCCATGCTGGAGCACGCCGTTTTCGTCTGGCACGTCTACGCAATTCCATTCATCGACAGGTTTCTCGCGTATATACATTCTACTCGAAGGTAACGATCGCCAAAAGGATTCGAAAACTACAAATATGATAGATCAACAGAAATCAACAAATCCAAGAAATTGTGGTATTCAACAAACTGATCTGACGAGACGGATCGTTGGGCATACAGTAATACAGGAAAGGCTCAACTACAATCCGAACGCCAGCAGGTAGCGCAGGGACGGCGCCATGCAGTATTGACCAAACAAACATTACACTTTTAATTAAAAAAGTTTGATGACATTTTTGTGATATGCATCCCCCAGAGTTTAATTAAAAGAGTTTCCGCTGCTTCTGGATTTCTTCATTGCAGCGTATCATAAGAAAAGAAGATACTGCTGCAGAAAATCGTGCTCTTATTTCCGGTTCAGGATCTCTGGTCACCCGCCAACGGGCTGAATGCCTGAGCTCTGTTTGTGACTGCAATGCGTAAGTTCCGCCTTTGCCACAAACTGATAGGTAAACGGCATGCGAATTTCGCTGTGCTGCCAGTCTCAAATGCCAAACCGACTACAAGGAAACAATCAGCTTGGTCGAATATATAGGTTGCAGCGAAACGTACGTACAACAGTTAAAAATCAACTCTGCTTCGCTATCAAGTTGTGATTAGTTAATTTATCAACAATTTCAACATTCTTTTTGGAACTTTTCAGGTTTATGAATAAGTACTAATTATTCTTGAATGCTGTAAGTTACTGTTTTCCCAAAAGGCTGTTAAAACTGAAACTATTCTCAGAATAGTTCCTGACAGAATAGTATTCTGTCAGGATTTTATTGGAGTGCATCCAACTTTTCCTTGGCCTACTTTTCTGGATCTGATCCAACTTTTCCGCGTTCGAAGATCCCACGCGCGTTTCTACCTGTTCAAACAGATATTCTGCTGATCGTGCATGTATCTGGTTTTGATCAACAAATCTCCACGTGATGATACCATAACATCCACGGATTTCATCAGCAGAAGCGTGTTCACGCTATAGAGCCCGTTTTACAGAGTGAATATCGCTGTTGTCGATGATGGGCGATACGGCCGCGTCAACCAGTAAAGTGGCACCAGCAGCCAAGGAGAAGGTCCCGGAATTCGCTCCCGGATTGGTTAGTAAGGGGGAGAAGGCCGCGGAACGGGAGGGGACCGCGGCGCTGCCCGCCTGGCCCACGGGGCCGCGGTATTACGAGCTGAAGAATGTCATTGGGATGGGGGCTACGGCGCAGGTTGGTGGCTGACATCAGAGTTTTTCGTTGGTTCTAGTGAATTCTGCGAACTTTTTACGATTTTTGTCAGATTTTTAAACGTTTTAAACATTTTTCCTCGTTCTTGACAGTGATTTTCCTTTTTTCATCATTTCCTCATGATTGTTATATTTTTTTTATTTTAATCATTCATCGTAATATATTGTAATCACAAGGTAATTTATGATATAGTTTTATCTTTAGAAAATTAATAATGGTTTTCTAGAATCCGACAATAGTATTTCTTGGAAAATTTCTGTCGTGGAGCTGTTTTTAAATATTTCTTAAATTGTACTGTGCGAATTTTTGAATAACATTTTCCTGTGATATTTATGATCTTCTCAACGTGTTTTTCTGAGAATCATGTTCATTGCCCGGATTCCCTGTTTTCCAGAAAATAAAGTTAGAATTAAGGGGCTTCGCGGGAAAAACGTAACACTGAAAATAAACGAAAATGTCAAAATATTTCTCTCGTGGAGCTATTTTAAATATTGTTTTAAATTAGACTGCGAATTTTTTTATTTTCTTCACAATTTGCATGTGATATTTATGATCTTCTCAGCGTATTTTTCCGAGAATCATGTTCCAAAAATAAAAGATAAAATCAAGTGCAGTGAGAAGTAAAGCTTTGAGAGTGAAAACGCAGCACTAGAAAATAATAAAAATGTCATAATTTTTAGGTGTACGCCGCCACCTGCCTCCCGCGTAACCAGAAATGCGCCATCAAACGCATCAACCTGGAGAAAGTCTCGACCAACATGGAGGAGCTGTGCAAGGAGATCCAGGCCATGTCCCTGTGCAACCACGAGAACGTTGTCACCTACCACACCTCCTTCGTCGTCGAGGAGGAACTGTGGCTGGTGATCAAACTATTGGCGGGCGGGTCGCTGCACGACATCATCAAGTACCGTCTGGAGAATGAGGACTGCCGACATGGGGTCTTTGATGAGGTGACCATTGCCACGGTCTTGAGAGAGGTATGGTGGCTGAATTCGGCCGGAAAATGATCATTTTATGCGGTCGAATTTGTTTATTTTTAATGTTTTGCCAGCGAATTTACGGATTAATTTTTATAATTCTTTTGATTTAATTTTTGAAATGCACAGACTTTTTAGAATTTTTCGATTATTCTTTTTTAATTTAATTTTTCACACTGCACAAGGTTTTCTAAATTATCGATTACTGTTCTAAATTTTTTTTAGATTTAATGTTTTAACATTCACAGTTTTTTTAATTTATCGATTAATTTTGTCAACATTTTTTTTAAACGATGGAGTGGTGGTTTTTCCTTCGTCTTTTATGCGAAATGATTCAAAGAATGTTTCGTCGATTTTTCTGTAAAAATTAATGGTTTATTTCTGTTAATAAACGCTACATTTTTCTGATGAGTTTTTTACATTCTAAAAATTCTTGAAATATATTTCAATGATCTCCATAATATTTAGAAATTAATTAATGAGCAGTTGAAATGGTTTGGAAGAAATTTGTAGTGTTAATGTAGTGCAGCAGATATATGAAGCGGAATAAATATGGCGTTAAATAACGTTCCAGGTGCTGAAAGGCTTGGAGTATTTTCACAATAATGGGCAAATTCATCGGGATATCAAGGCGGGGAATATCCTGCTGGGGGAGGACGGATCAGTGCAGATTGCCGATTTCGGAGTCAGTGCCTTTATTGCCAATTACGGAGGAGGATTGCGGGAGAATTGCCGACATACGTTCGTCGGGACGCCGTGTTTCATGGCACCGGAGGTGAGCAAAGCATGTTGTTCTTTCGCAATATTCATGTACCAGAAAACTACGTTTTTTGTCACACGAGCTTCGTTAAACTGGCGTGATTTCTTGGCGGCAAACCTTATCGTGATATGATTGTTTTATTAATTCAATATTGCTGTAAGATTTGTTAGTATTTGTAATGTTTAACATTTTTTATTTTATTCAGAAATTTTTTTATTTGATACGGCTGTCTTGTGCATCTGAACTATTTGTCTGTTTCTTTATTAGGCGGTAATTTTTCCACGTTGTAAAAATTTTGATTATTTTTGGGTTATTTTATGTCAATGATAATTACTTTGTAATTATGATCAACAAAATCTGCTTCAGTGTAATTTGTTTCAAGGTATTAATTAGACGTTTTATTCTTAAAAAATAAAACCAGAAAATATGATTATCGAAAATATGCATGAATATTTGCCATTAAAAAATGACAAATTTTCATTATTCTTAAAAATACTTTTTTGGGTACTTAATGTGCGATAAAATTAATAATCTTTGTGTAGCATTCGTCTTGATTATATAATTATTTAACTGTTTTTCAGCAGGTATTTATGATTTTCCAGTCGTGCTGTGACTCTGAATTGCTTTTTTTTATGATCACGCTGTTGATTGCTTAGTTTGTCAACTTTTCCGAATGATTATGTCAGCAGGGTTATTTTTATCCGAACCGTGTTGGTAAGTGTGTCACGGATGTTTGTGTTGTGCAGGTGATGGAGCAAGTGGTTGGGTATGACTATAAAGCGGACATTTGGAGTTTCGGTATCACGGTGATTGAGCTGGCCACCGGCAAGGCGCCCTACCACAAGTTCCCGGCCATGAAGGTCCTCATGCTCACGCTGCAGAATGACCCGCCCAGTCTGGATACCGGCGCGGAAATCAAGGATCAGTACAAGCATTACAGCAAAAACTTTCGGTTAGTCCAGAAAAAAGTGTGCGTTTTCGAAAGGAACATATTCAATACGTAAATCAGCATTAAACTGAAAACGTTTGAATTATTTTGAACATTATCAGGTTGAACTACAAATTAATTACAAACAAATTTGTGTATGGAATTTCAAAAAAATGAACAAATAATTATAAAGTTTTGTTGTATTCATGTGATTTTCTTTAAAAAAATACTACTGAGAAACCAACAAAATGAATACATCAGTGTGTAAATCGGCATTAAATTAACAATGCTTTGAAACTCGTCAACTTGAACTGAAGATCTGCAAAGAAGTTTTCTTAGAATGGACATTGTATTAGAATGTTTTCTTGAATTTGTTGTGATTTTTGTTTAAACAAGTATTCTTTAAAAAAAGGAAAATGAGGTGGTATGTACGGTAAAGAGCATAATTCGTGGAAGCTGACTTAAGTTAATTAACTGGAGAATCGCTGCTGTCAGCCGAACGAAAAATTACTTGATAATAACATATGTCAAGCAAATAAAACGCGAGTAAATAGCAAAAGCATCGGAGGTTATTAAGAGATATTTTAATGTCGTTAAATAGGAATTTTAAAAAAATAGAATAATTAGAGAATAAAAAAAGCAGTTTTGAGTGCACAAAACCCGATTTTTTATTGATGGCTTGTGAACGTTCATTTCAGCAAGCTAATATCAGACTGTCTGCAAAAAGACCCCATTAAACGCCCGACCGCCACAGAGCTCCTGAAGCACCCCTTCTTCAAGAAAGCCAAAGACCGCAAGTACCTGAAGGAGACACTGCTGGATCACGGTCCCGGCATGTTCGTCAAGCCCTACGACGACCATGTGGGCGGGGAAAAGGGGCATCATCACGGCAGTGGACGTTTCTTCCGGACGACGAGTGGGGATTGGACTTTTACCGAGGATGATGAGTACTTTCCCCCGCTGAACGACACGGTGGATGCCGTCGATCTGAGCGCCAGTAAATCGGCCCCCGGGGGTCTGGGGGATCATGGGGCCGCGGGCGTGGGGCTGACGAATGGGATCAGTGAGAGTGTCGTGTCGCGTAAGTGTAACAATGGAATATACAGTCTATCCGAAATGTTTGGTCTGTTTTATTGATTTTAATACACGAAACATTTTTTTTTAATTTTTTGTATATATTTTTTATATTTATGGATATTATTATGTAATATTTTTTATTTATCGTTGTATAGTTTTTAGTAATTGTTTTGTATATATTTTGTATATTAATTTTATGTATATTATTATATAATATTTTTATTGAGTTGTATGGTTTTGTTAATTAATGGTTTATTTTGCTTTTTTGTTGGAGATTGATTGCTAAAACTGTGGAATATTTGTAGCGTGGAAACCCGGACAGATGATCGGATTGGTGCTGCGAGTGCGGAATCAGACGCGGGAGCTGAACGACATCCGCTTCGAGTACACCATCGGCGTGGACAGTGCCGTGGCTATTGCGTCGGAATTGGTAGGCGCTGGTCTGGGTAAGTGATTGCCAGTCGAAAGTTTCTTTCGTTCCTTTCGAAACTGAACAAAAATGAACACAGTTCCATGTTTTGTTTGAATATCATCATGGATAATGTGAACTGAATCCTATTGACAGTGAAACTTTATTTTAACGTTGTTTGATTGCTTCTTCAGCTGTGTACGATAATCATGTCACATCACAGTTTTTTGGTTAAGAATGTTGTATTGAACGTTATTTTGATTGGCCCTTCAGTTGTGTACCATAACCATGTCAGAATACGGTTTCTTTGGTTACAAAATGTTGTATTGAACGTTATTTTGATCGGTCCTTCAGTTGCGTACGATACCCATGTCACAATACGGTTTCTCGGTTACAGTGGACAGTCGGGACGTGGACCAGGTCACCAGCAACCTGGACCGCGCCATCGCCGCCCCCACCGCCACCAACTCGGTCATCTTCCCCCTGGCGTCGGGTGTGCTGCCCA
>JAQGAU010002222.1:0-16191 GCA_034698045.1 Paramacrobiotus richtersi
TTACTTGTCCAGTCAAGGAAAACCGAGTTGCACAACGCTCCCAGAGCATAACCGAGAACTGGTCCAAATATTCTGCTCGAAAATGAAATGCCTGTAAACCATACAGATAATTTACAGAAACTGACTGTGATTTTTAAGACTTGGCGCAACGATGCAAAAACAAATTCCATCCACAATTTACACTGATAATGCAAAATAAAAGAAGCACATTTGGGCTATGTCTTTTCGTACTGCCGGTTCGAATTCGTTTAATTTAGCGAAGGGTATCATACATTACGTGTACCATGCCACCGTGCGCTTCTACTTACCAAAATAAAGAGGCGAGTTCTTTTTGTGAACATTATCATCAATAAACGGCAGCCCAAGGATAATCAAAGCAGTAGAACCAACTCCCTGTAATAGCTGCGCAACGACAAGAACCACAACTGGTCCGATATTCGAGTCAGCCGTAACCGGCGTCAGTCCAAATACTTCTGCTGACGTGTTGTTCCCAGCCAGCAACTGATCACTGCGAGCGACGGCTAAACATAAACTGTCCAGTTTTTGCGCCACCGTGGCTTTCTTCAGAGAGTCCATTTTCTTAAAGGGAAAGAGGACTTCCGGCACGGCATGCAGCAGCAGTGCAATGCCCAGGGCAATGCAGCCGAACATGATCCAGCGCGGCCTATGACCTCGCCCACCAAAATGCGCTGTGAATAAGGCTGTCGCCACATGGGAAACGTCGTTCATGGAGAGAATTATTCCCACTGTACGGCTCGAAAAGCCAAAACGCTTTTCGATGGATGGAATCATTGAGCTTGTGTAAGAGGAAGCCATACCTACGGAGATAAAGGTGACACTATTAAATTGTCGCGCTCCACATGTTATCAGCACCGCATCGTTTAATTTACAAGGCGTCTTACGTATTACACAGTCAGGATCATATTCCTACACATATCAGGTCAGTTTGTAATAACGGTTTATAGCTTTCAACTGAGATGGTATTTTGAAATTTTGATGGCTTTTAATTTACCGAATAAACGTTTGTAGTCCAGTGCGGAAGATATATTACGCTTTCACTAAACTATGTTGGATTCAAATTACATTTAAGTTTATCGAGACTATATCAGAGCTAACTGATGTTAAATGCTAGCCAATGCATTTATGCATGAAGGTATTATATTACGTATGTATGTTACTTACCGTATATTAAACACAACAGCACATAACAAAACATAAAGAGCGTCATGTTGTTGCATCTTTGCAGGAAATCCGGTTCCCAACCAAAAAGACCGCACCGATGAACGGTTTCCCTCTTTTTATCCTTTGTTGATTTTTCAAACATGTTTCCAGACTTCAGAACAATTAGTTCACACAGAATGCGAAGGAGATGCTACTGATGAAAATTTCTGAAAGCGTCAACTAATCGGCGATTTGGGATTCAGGAATGCAATCGTAACATATCCACTTCAACCGTGACGTTCCAAACTGTCTGTAAAATAACGATGATTCTCATGTTACATAGGCATAACAATGTGCATAAGCGAGTTTGCATAAGGTTCTATTGGCACCTACAGGTGTATACTTTCTTTCCACGCATGTTATTGCAGTGAATTAATTTTTTTCGCTGACAAAATGACACATATACGTATGCTCACGAAATGATTGGATAATAAAGCAAGCCGCATACATGTAATCGGATGCAAGCGACGGACAGTATCAACAACAATGTGAAATTTGCACTTGATCAGGTAAACGATTTTTCATTGGCTATGGAACAATTTCTTGCAATCGCTGTAATTTTTTTATTGCAAAAAATTTAGCATTTTTATTGGGAAAAAGAAGCAACGTCCACAAACTTGCAAGTTTATTACTGGATTTGTCCACTTACTTCGTCTTTCAACACCCAGCCGGACCGGTACCACGCCAATCACAGTTCTGGTTTGTTTCTGACGTCCTGAAATTATTTTGACCCGGGCAACTCGTACTACGAAAAGAGAACAGTAATCAGCAAATGTATACAACGAACAAATTAAATCAAAATTTGTTTTGTCGAAATCATTCTAATCTGCCACATGCAAAATATGAAAATCAATTATTTATACAAGTAATTATGCATTCACACCATGACATCGAAATAAATTACAGCTACTAGACATCTATAAATTTTAGTTACAGAACGACAAGTATAGCTTACGTGACTAAATAACATTTGATCAGGTCAATCCTAGGTGTTCAGCACTTTGGAGTCGGTATATCTGCTGAAACGGTTAAAAAACTGCTACGCACACTGCACAGCAAAAAATGCTGATCGATTTAAGCGCCGCAATTTTTCACAAGTTCAGCGCTGAATACAGAAATCGTCCTCCGGAAGACAGGAATCCCATGATATGCTATCTTTGGATAAATCGCACTGTTTTGAAGTTCTGCTCCTTTCTCATAATGCAGCAGAAGAAGCCTGCACTAAACCTACCGCTTAATAAATAACTATTAAATTAACCATGCATTACAAACACGACTTAACTTCCGGCTAATATTGTGGTCTAGGTAATGAAATACAGGTATACGCGAATCGCAAGTACAATATTAAGCATCGCAGCAGTACGATCACCATTTCTATCCGCAAAATTCCAAGATGCAGTACACTGTTCGATGCAACAAACAATATTACTAATCCATATTTTTGTATGCTATACGTAAACATTACGAACGACAGGTGGAAAATCAACAAGAGTGATAAATGTGAGAACGTGAACGGTATAACTCTTGACAAAGGCCGGGAACAAGGACACTATACACGGCAATCTGCACTAAAGGCATCTGAAAACCATGGAATGTTACCATTGTGTTTACGCGGAATACAGTTCATATTTGACTTCCTAGTTCCAACATGCCGCGGTCATCACTGTGGAGCTTCTACTGATAAAAAACTTTGTGAGTATTTTGGGTGCGAGTCAAAGCAAAACAGTCTCCAGGGCAAGGCTTTCGACGAAAACTCCGACAAAATGACAGGTCAAACATTCGTCTTATTACATACACACACAAAAAATATCTACATTATGAGTGCCAGTAAACAGTACATACAAATAGTTTTTTTGCAAATGCAATGAGAGCAACGATGCGAAAAAAAAATTATAACAATCATGTCGCCGAGTAGGTCTAATCGACATACCGAAGCAACAGGTACACAGGGACAGAGTGACGCCTGTGCCAAACAATTACAATCCAAATAAAATCAAAACAAACAGTCGTTACTAATATGAGCACTAAACCGCCTAAACAACAGACTCAGTGGTTTGATGTTTATGGGTCTCAGCGAAGCTGTCTTGATTAAACAATAAAGAGGACTCAATGGGAATACAGTATTTTACTCAACAGAGCCGGCCGGCCCCGACGTACAGCAACGTAAAAAAAGCAAAATACTGTGTTGTACTACATTCTTTAAATACTCTTATTTACGACAGTCCATGTGGAAACATTTTCTCTCCAAATGCACTTTTAGTACATCTCAAAAAAATGTTTTCAATCTATTGCATGTTTTCAGTTCGCAGTTTCTTGCTGACCGCACTATCGGCCACGGATTCAGCGTGGTCATCACTGAAAAAGTCCCCAAAAACATCATAAAACAAACTATCTAACCGTTTCTTGTCGCTGGAAGCCTGGATCAGGGTCTTCAGTTTTTCCGTGACAGGAAAGTTCTGAAAATTATGGACAGTGTAAACAGATGATCCTGTAACAGGTTTTTCAGATCAAAAAACTATTTTACAAAAAGTTCAATTTTACAGAAATTTCTCGAAGAATTAAGCAAGGCTGAATTTTGAAAAAAAGTGCAAAAATGTGTATACCACGTATTCGATTAAATCTTCAAAGCAAAATATAAAGGGACAAACCGATAATAACGTCTGAAAAAATCGATAAAGAAAAAAGACTAAAAAAGTTATTTTTTCAACAATTAAATAGCTGTTCAACCGCTCGCTTGCCTGTCGGGTCGGTGTCAGAATCCCAGTGGAAGCGATGCCGATCCCTGTTAGAATGTCTGGATAAATCCGCAATGGCTCTTCAGCATCGTTGCACAGTACAATTAAAGTGGATCCGACTAAGGATATACGCCGAACCACCAGTTGACCATTCTCATCGATTATCGGTATTTCTAATGTTTTCCGAAAGGTGAACGATAAGCTTTCTGACGCGAACTCCAACTGAAATCCAAAGATCCGATTCACCCTGCAACAAAGACAAGAACGATGAGACGAAGGAGTAAATAAATCTTGGAACTGAGCAGTCTTACCCGTAGAATGAGACAAAAAGCATCCTGTGTTCCCGTGTATACTCCATGGAGGAAACGTAAGTATACGAAGAATCGGATACATCAGACTTCTCTAGTGGCAATATGCTGCCCAGTTCCACTCCGGTGAGGTAGTTAAATGCGCGTAAGGATCCATCCTGCAGTAAGTACAACTGAATCCAAACCAGAAAATTAAAATTGCAGAAATGAAGGATGGAAACATCTCTTATAGAATCCTTAAAAACAAAACCGTATGGAAGTACACTAACGAATGCGCGCTGCTTACACCAGATCCCGAAAGAACGACCGGATGAGTAGACCATGGAACAAGAATCTTGCTGACAAATCTGTGGAAAACAACCTGCGTGAATATTTCCAACAGATAAAACGAGCGTAGAGAAATTACTCCGTATGTCCAAGACAAAATGCCTGAATATCATCAGCCAAGGGAAAATGGGAAACGCGAATCTTTTCATCACGGTCGGCTGTCAGAATAAACTTGCTGTCTTTGGTTACCGCCTAGACTGAATGAAAACATTCGTCAAGAATTCGAATAAACTGGG
Organism: Paramacrobiotus richtersi; assembly: GCA_034698045.1. Lineage (NCBI taxonomy): Eukaryota > Metazoa > Tardigrada > Eutardigrada > Parachela > Macrobiotidae > Paramacrobiotus > Paramacrobiotus richtersi. The sequence continues at coordinate 4,828 of JAQGAU010002222.1, forward strand.
ACAACAGGAATCAGCGTACCACGTCTGTCAGCACGGAGATATGGCCAAGAATCGGAAGAGGATGCTCGGGTAATTCCCGATCAAACGGATAATAATACGCATCACCCAATTTATCGGCTACAACTACACCGGAATTATCTGGAGTAAATGTCATTGCCATGGTCCGCTTGGCAAGATTCCTAAAATATACGGCACTTATAAGAAAAAACGTTGGTGTCGAGAAATGCGTTGACTGCTAGGAAAAAAACTAAATTCTTATTAGAAAAACCGTATAATAATAACAATTAAATCGGAAACTAGCATAAATTCCTAATATACCAATGTCTTCATTCTGCGACAGCCCAGAATAATGTCGGCACAATAAAAATCCAAATTAAATCAAATGAAAAATTTGTTTACAAATAAAAATTTCAAGTAAACAAAAAAATTGTAAAATATAACTGTAGCGAACAATCCAGAGTTATGGACATTCCGCAGCTATATCAACCCTCAAAATAACAAAATTACCTACCACGAGATCATAAACTTAACAGCAACAAGAAACCACTCGACACAAGAACATAACTCATGCAAAACAAGTCCATTAAATACTATTCACGAATTCGTATCTCACGCAGCAGTGTTTACGCAGATATACTGAACTGTAATCGCTGCTCTGGTTCTTACCATGAATACATCAAATCCGCCTTTTGAGAAGTCGCCTGCGAAAACGAAGGGAGACGGTAGACCCGGAGAATTTTGTAGTTATCAGCCGCAGCCAAAAACTGGCCGTCCTCTGACAGGCAGATTGCTGAAAACCATTTCCCGTCCACCAAATCTAGCCTGTACAAACAGAGTTAATTGTATTATTTCGCGATTAAGTTAAATTTTAATGAACAAGCTTAATGCGGCACTTACCGGCTGGGTAATCCGATATTGTGAGCAGTAGGGTACGCCAACTCTGGCACGGATTCTTTGGACGGCTCCTGCGCCAAGTCAGCAGCATCCTGGGTGTTTTCGATTAGAATGAATCTAATAATTAATAAATGCAACCTAAACACATCTATCGAGTCACTTAACAACCCAATCACGAATGCAGCAGCTCGAACATCGGTTTTTCGTGCTGGTGCACTGTTCCACGCACCTGTCAAAATGGTCCGAAGCAGCGCAAATCAGGACCTTGTTCTCAACTGAAACAGCAAACGATGAGCAAGATGAAGAAAGCAACATTTCGCAAATGTTAAAAGTGTTGATTTTAGCCTTCTCAGATTACGGTGCAAGTAACCACTTCCACAAAATTAATTATACCCACAGAAAAATTTTTTTTTGATTACTCCGTTGTAAGTAATGTGTGAGTGGTGTGCGGTTGCACCAATGGCGATCAGTGCATCGGACTCCCGCTCTTGGACGCGCTGCACCTACATCGTTTTCCGCAGCCGGAAAAGAGAACAGCCGGCAAACAGAACATAGGACCGAAATTCACAGGTCCCTCTCCCAGTTCGTATAACTGTTTCTTTACATTAGTACGTGTTTATTATGTTGGAAGTTACGCTTTTTTGTTATTAATAGTTAAAATATGGGGAATTTTGATTATTGTGACTCATAGCGTGTTTAATAAAAGGAACAGCTGGACAGATTTGGGGGGAGTTGTCGACGGTATGGTACGCTGCACTCTCCATACAGCCAGAGCTGAAATCGTTCGATAGATTTACGGGACATTTCTCAAGCCAAATGCGCCCGTTCTCTAATGGACCTACTTCCGGCTTGGACTTTACACAGTACTCGTACCACGAGAGTATGACCCTGGTGCCACTAGGGACAACATCCAGCGACTGCTAAACGGAATCGATGTTTTCGCTTCGACCTTTTCCCGAGCTGCATGTTGATCTAGTTTTGAACGCTTTATTTTGCCCGGAGAGCATATTATGTTAATTTGACCTTTTATCTGCGGGTTATTGACTGTTGTGAACGTGCACTTTATTAAAACACAGAATTAGATCGCTTCTCGGTTGTTTGTAGGTACATTGCTCGGCATATCACCAGCTAGCCTCACAGTAGCCGCCCTATCAGGGTACGCGCAGTACCGCAGGTATATCAAGTCTGATTCGCAACCGCCCATTCCACAATAAAACAGCGTCCGCTTTCATGATGTCTCAAAGATTCCGCTAATAGCAGCTGTTTCCGGTTTTCTTCTCTTCGGTCTTCCCGAGTGCACTTCAGCACTGACGCAATAAATTTGAAACCACATTCCAGATTACTCTATAACGTCAGCGATATGGCCCCCATTGTTTCATTAATCGATGCGGAAAATGGTGATAAAAACGCACTTCGTAGAAATGTCAAATAAACAAACAGCGGTCCGCTGTGTCGTGTTCAAGAGCGCATGGCTGTGTACCTAAAGCAAACATCTTACACGATAATATATTTCTCATCCAACCGCAAAACCATACTGTCCACAGAGGACAATGCATGTGCTTTCTGTAGGTAAAACTGTAGCGTAAACGACAACACCTGCTTTCCTTATAAGAAGCTACAGCAATGTTACCTACGGAAGTCATGATAATATCAAGAATTGTCTCGTGCCCGGTGCCCATCGCCAATGGTGACTCGAAGCCGGTCGAAACCAATTCCCTGTATAAACAATTCAAACGCTTTTCTTTTTGGTTGAAATTAGCTGGACTTTATCCTTGGACAAATGTCAAGGTAAAGGGCTCCCCGCCATCCAGAATTAAATGTCTGATATCATGGCTTCCAGCAGGTGTTTTCTTTTTACTAATGATCGCAACAACTTTGGAGCGGGTTATTGTTGCCTGCATGCATGGCTTCCATCCGCACAATCCTGTTGGTTTTGCCGCCGAACTGCGTATGATGACGATGATTTTTTTCCGCACTTCCGTTACCCTGCTTATTCCACTGTCCTGCTACAAAACCCGGAAAATTGACAAGCTAATCCAGTTTGTTTCCAACATGTGCGCTGATGTCTTTCGAAACCAACAGTGGAACAGAAACTACATTTGTGTAACGGCTATGCTTATGGTGCTGGTGACCTTTTTTTCCGGATACTATATTTCCGCCAGTTCTTATTTTCTACTTGATGTGCTCACGGAGCCACATACGTGGAACTCAATTTTGTATTCCTTTACCCTTCTGATCGCTCGAATTTGCGCTATGCATACAAGACTGATCTTTTATGTTATGGTCATGCTGTTGGTAACCGCGATTGGACTGCAGTTTTCTGTGTATTTTCATGACCTGAAAACAATCCTGCGGAAAATCAATCCGAATGATCAGGAGCAAAAAAAGGGCGAGATAGAAACAATTTTGACCAATCACTTCACGTTGTCAAGAACGGTCGAGAAAGTGGACAAAATCTTGTCACCATTATTTCTAGTTACTGTTCCGTTTGATCTGGCAACAACAATTTTTCTGGTTGCTCATTTGTTCGAGGGATCCAGTACGGCGGATTCTCTTGCCTATCGTGTACTTAAGTCGTCATCTCTGATGAATATTCTTTGTGTTTTCGACTTTTGCTGGATGATGTTTGTTTTATTTGGACCAATAGTGGCATCTGCTTATTTAAAACAACAGGTACTACAACATAACTGCATACACAACGTTTTCTGGATTTTGCATTCCGTATCGAAGATTGTCACTTTTAGCTCATATTTTGCAATCTGTTTGTAGGCGGAAAGCATTGTGAAGGAGATAACATATTTCCTGGGGCAAGAAAATGCTGATGTCAATTTGAAAGCCATTCTAAAAAGACGAACAGATTCAGTTAAAGACTTTCCACCCGTCCTCAGTTTAGGAAACATTGCCCCCTTGGACAAAACCTTTCTTCTAGTGGTAGGTATTAATTATTATCGTTTTGTAATGAAAGAAGCCGAATATGTATCTACTACATTTTCACAGCTGCATTTTATCACGATCGTAATTTGTTATTTAATTTTTCGGTTATTTTTCCAGGTATTAGGAATTCTTGGCACATACCTATTTATAATTTTGGAAGTATCACAGTGGTATCAGGAGACCACAGATGTGGACGGCATATCGCGTCATCTTGTCGAAAACGGATGCATTTGTAACCAAACTGTTGTAAATATACCCGTACCACGGTTTGTCCGAATGCGTTTTTAAGCCCATTTTGTTGTGTCATTCTCGTTGTTTAATATCTCGATGGGAAATTTTTAAGAGAATTACATATAATGCACACACGATTTTAATACTGTACATATAGAAAGAATTTTAATTTATTACGGTTAAACATTGGTTTTTGCTAAAATTAAACGCAGCTCGGGTACTGTGTTCTTATCGGCGACGCTCGGAACTTCGGGACTCAAAGCTGAATAAGTTACCAAGTCTTCGCGGTTCCTTCGAATTCTCCACTTACACATTATTTTACACATATGAACACACACTGCAAGCACACCTTGACCCTTGACGGCTGATTGACATTATTATGCAATTGCTACGGATTTCACTTAAGCTTCCGTGTGAAAAACGGCTGGCAAGCGCTTTTAGGATGAACTGTATGCCCATGACCTTTTGAATATCTATAATTACGATAACGAAGCGGCAGTAGTGTCACGAGTTCTGGAGATATTTACACATGTAAAGTTTAACAATCGCAGTGTTTGCACGAGGAACTCATACAACTGTTGATCTTGGATCGCTATGTAATTAAACTGCTGGGATGATACCCATTCTGATAACCCAATGCCCAAGTACCGTATCTAGATACCGTAACTCTACATGCTCTAACGTACATGTTCTACATAATATGTACAGTGAGAAAGCATTCAAGACAAAGCCTAGAATCAACTACAGATAGAAATAAAAGAATATACATATGTCAAGATATTATTGTGCAGAACAGGGCATTTATTGCGGTTAAATCAAGCTTTGTTTAATATCGCTGCTATGTGATCGGTATCAGATGGCTTAACCCAGACGACTGCTCAAAACACTGCATGCATTCTAAATAATCATTAGAATTTAATGAGGTCTTGCGTTTGTTTACTCGGGAAAGTCGGGATTGTGATAAGGTGTCGCCGGCCAACAGTCTCGGAAGAGTATAAAAAGAAGAAAGCCAAATAAGAAACATCTAAAGCCGTATAATTAATTCTACCGGATCAATTTAAAGAGAACTAAGCCTACGGCGAGAAGGTCAAGTCTGAGAGCCATATTAAATCACTGGAGGAAGTGTGTCCACCAACCTCTGCATATTTAATTAAAGCATTAAACTTTATTATACCTATGGAGAATTCTGAAAGCTCTTACAGCGTTCGTTCATCGATTACGGATATCAATTTGGAACCACACAGGAATTCGCTGTACAAGCAATTTAAACGGCACTCTTTCTACATAATGCTGGCAGGGCTCTATCCTTGGCAGAAGGTAAATGACGAACGGGATAAGGCAACCGGGTTCAAATTAAGAAAGTGGACATCCTGGATTCCGGCAAGTGCGTTGTTTGTGCTAATGGTTGCAGCCGCTTTTGATCGTATTATCATCGCTGTTAACGAACGCGTGACCTTACAAAGTTCGGTCGGTCTGGCAGCCGAACTTCGACTGGTTACGATGGTGTGTTTTCGTTCATCCGTTGCTATACTTATTCCTTTGTCCTGTTATAAAACACGGAAACTGGAGAAAGTCATTTATGCGATCTCCACTTATTGTATAGACGCCTTTTCAAAACAACCATGGAACATTCGTCTCGTGTGCATATCATCCTTTTTGGCAATATTGGTCACGTTGTTTATGGGGTACTTCGTTGCTAGCAGTTTTTTTGTGCTTGTAAATCTGATTACTTTTCCACGGTCGCGGGATAATACCGCATACTCGGTTTTTCTGCTAATTGCCCGAACATCTGCTATGCACATAAGGCTGGTCTTTTTTACAACGGTAGTATTTTTGACGTCCGTTATTGGACTTCAGTTTTCAGCATACTTTAATAGTCTAAAAAGGGCACTTCGAAACTTGGATGACCCGGAGTGTGAAACTCGAAAAATTTTGGCTGACCATTTTGCACTGTCGAAAATGGTGGAAAAAGCCGACAAAATCTTATCGCCTTTATTACTGGTTACAGTTCCACTGGATTTGGCAATGACAGTATTTATTTTCGCTCACTTGTTCGATGGTAGAAACATTGCTGATGCTTTGGCATATAATATAATCAAGCCTTCTTTGCTGTCCACTCTTGTGTGCAGTTTTGATCTGTTCTGGATGGTAATATTTCTGTTCGGGCCGGTAGTATCATCTGCTTACCTAAGACAACAGGCGAGTATTGATCTCCTCATTTTTATGTTTCGACATAATTATGTGCTGCGGTAACGGAATTTTCCTAGTCGGAGAATTGACCGTTATGAAAAACTTTTGTTTTCCATTTTTAGTATGATCATGAGCTGGTCACGTCAGTCAGCTGTTTCTATTTGTAGGCTGAACGAGTGGTCAAAGAAATAATGTACTTCATCGAAAAGGACGATTCGGAAAGCAAATTCAAAAGGATGTTAAGAAAGAGAGCGGGAGTAATAAAAGACTTTCCACCTGTTCTATCCCTATGGAACATAGCCAATTTGGACAAAAATATTTTTATGGTGGTAAGCGGTAACAAAATTCCTTATACGTTATATACGCCTCTACAACGCCCTTGCTGATCCGTTAATGATTTGTATAATAGCTCGATACCATGCATGGCCATAGTATTAATTTCATACAAACAGTAGTATTGTCGGTGTCCCATGATTTAATACCTTTATGTCCAGATTTTAGGAATCCTTGGCACATATCTGTTCGTCATTTTGGAAGTTTCACAGTGGTATGAGGAAGTACTGGAAACGGCCAACAACTGCACTCAGACTATGGCATAAAGGAATCAAGGGATACTAACCTACTGACAATTAATCGAAGATGCTTTTTGTTTGGGTTGAACAAAATTAAGGTGCCGCAGATGCCTAAGTAGTCAAATACAGTGCGACACTGCGACAGATTCAAGACTTTGCTGTTACTGTGTAAAACATGTATCGAACTCTAATAAGAAGGTGAACTTTGATGTTTTTGAGTCTGATTAAGACTTTTATTTGCCGTACGTGCGTGTGTAAAATAATTGTTCTCCGTTACGTTAATTGTTTATTATAGCGTAACCTTCAGAACGCAAAGGTATCGGCAACACATATGTAATAACGAAACTTTTCGCACGGAGCCGCGTGCATGAAAAAAAACATTTAATGGTCATGCGGCTGCGGCACACCGTTCTGGACCGTGGACAGTCCACTGGCCAGTGAATTTCGGAACATGTTTGCTAGCCCGATATACTTTTAAACGTGCGGTCCGGTCCGTTCAAATTTTGGTCACCAGGTATTGTAACATTGAAACCATCACAAGGTTTTCACTGTAACGCTGCATGAGTTTCTTGATCTGACGCGCTGCCGCAATATTCTTGGGGCGATCCAGACTGTAATTCCAAACTCTCCATGGGATCTATTTATTAGAAAACATTACGAAGATCCAAATGACAGTTTTGCGACACGCGTTTACCTCTACCATCCAAACTTACGGTCAACGATTTCAGGCAGCGGCTAGAAAAACGTCCATCGAAACTGATCGGTGTCATCCGAGTACGACAAGTTCCGGTCATCCTGCACGTGGAATCGACAATAGCGCCAACAGAAATGCTAGCAGGAAGCCCAAATCCTGCTACCGCCAGTTACCCCTGCGCACAAGTTGTTACATCAAGATGCACAGCAAATTGTTCATTTCTAGTAGGGGTTTAGACTTTTAGTTAATCCTGGATTGCTGTGGTCAGAACCTGGCAGTGGCAATTTCGATGGTAACGCCTCTCACAATTTCACACAAAGACCGAAGTCGAAATGTTTCGGCCGATCTGCTTTTGAAGTACGACTATCTTCAGCGTTCCGCTTTTGCATCTAGCCAAACAAAGAGAGTAAAAACTAGCTCCGCTCTGTGGTTTACATACGGGACTAAACGGTCGTCAATCACAATCACACATGAGGCTTGTCGAAGGCTTTCTGAGCAACGCTTTTCTGATTGGCTACTGCGACACCATAGATTTTTTTCGGTGGTGAACACCTGAGACCAACGGCAATGAACAAACCGCTGCTAGAATTAGATTAGAGAGTGCGGGAGAATATATACGTCAAATACATCAATGCAAAAGCGAAACTTTTTCGTTAGTGCGCTCATTTCAGCAACCATTCCGCGCAGCTGACCGAAATTACAATGGGCAAACCTGCAGTTATCAAAGGGATGCCCTACCTCCAGCTTTTGATTTTGTTAGTACTGGCTATAGTTTTGACGCTAGGTATGCATACTCTATGTACGTTTAGATGGTAGTGTTACGATATATATCACAATGAGCACGTCGTTAAACGCTTCGTTAAACTGTTGAGCTAAATTTAGTATGTATCTGCAAGTGTTTCTGCCGTCAGAATAATGCATTTCACAGAAAAATGTGTACCTGCAATAATCATTCCTAAAATGAACATGCCGCTGGTGCAGCTGCAGCACACGAACGCCAAATTGGTAAGCAGCTCCGCAATCAAATGATCAGTCCTCTAAGTAAAGAAAATGGAGACTTAAGGTTGCTGGCTGGCTTTTAATGACTGGCAATCTCTTAACGCAAAGTTAAGCTTTGCAGACGTAGGTCGACCCTGGTGGTTCTCTGATGATCACACCCCTTTCCAGGAGTAGCACGAAAGCAAGTTCGCAGCTGGTTCTTCCGCATACAGTATGCCTGACTTTTCAGTCGTAAAGTCGATTCCGTGTCCACCATCCGTGTCGAAATCAGCAGTGGAGCAGATACTACATTTGTGTAACAGCGATGCTCGTGGTGCTGGTGACCTTTTTTTCCGGATACTATATTTCAGCCAGTTCTTATTTTCTGCTTGATGTGGTCACGGAGCCACATACATGGAACTAAATTTTGTATTCCTGTACCCTTCTGATTGCTCGAATTTTCGCTATGCATACAAGGCTGATCTTTATGCTATGGTCATGTTTTTGGTAACCGCGATTGGACTGTAGTTTTCTTTGTATTTTCATGACCTGAAAACAGTTCTCCGGAAAATCAATTGGAACGATCAGGAGCAAACCAAGGGCGAGATAGAATGATAGAAGCAATTTTGGCCAATCACTTCAACATTGTCCAAAACGGTCGAAAAAGTAAACAAATTAAATTGACCGTTCGGTTTGATCTGGCAACAGCAGTTTTCCTGCATGGTTGCTCATTTGTCCGAGGGATCAGTACTGCGGATTCTCTCGCCTACCAGTAGCGTGTACTTTAGTCGTCATTTTTGACGAATCTTCTTTGTGTTTTCGACTTTTACTGGATGATGTTTGTTTTATTTGGCCCAATAGTAGCATCTGCTTTTCTAAAACAACAGGTTCCCTGCACATAACTGCATAAAGAATGTGTTCTGGATTTGCAACTGCGTAACGAAGGTTATCACTTTTAGCTTATATTTTACAGTCTGCTTGTTGGCGGGAAGGATTGTGAAGGAGATAACGTATTTCATTGGGCAGGAAAATGCTGATGTCAGTTTGAAAGTCATTCTAAAAAGGACAGATTTAGTTAAAGACTTTCCACCCGTCCGCAGTTTAGGCAACATTGCTCCCTTGGATAAAACCTTTTTTCTAGTGGTGGGTGTTAATTTTCGTCGTTTTCAAACGAATGAAAGAAACCGAAAATGTATGTACGACATTTTAACACTTGCATATATCACGATCGAACTTTGTTATATAATTTCTCAGTTATTTTTCAAGGTATTAGGAATTCTTGGCGCGTACTTATTTATAATTTTGAAGTATCTCACTTGTCAGTGGTATCGGGAAACCACGGATGTGGACGCATATCGCGTCATCTTGTCGAAAACGGTTACATTTGTAACCAAACTGCTCTAAGTATACAAGCACCAAGATTTTAAACACCGCATACGTTTTTAAGCCCATTTTGTTGCGTATTTTTGTTGTTTACTCTCTCGACGAGAATGTTTTGTGAGGGCTGTACATATAACTATAAGAGGAATAAAAAATGTATATAACAATGCACATACGATTTTAATACTGTACGCAGGAAAAAAAATTTTAAGTTATCTGGTTTGTGCTAAAGTTAAATGGAGCTCGGGTACCTTGTTCTGACCTTCGGGGCTCAAAGCTGGGAATCAAAACGTCTTCGCGAGTCGTTCTCTGCAGCACATAAACAAAGCACATTTATACGTCGTAATTGTACAAATGAACGCACACTGCAAGCACAAATCTGACAACTGACTGACATCATCATGCAGAAATTACTGAATCCACTTCCGTTTCAAAAGCGGCTGGTAACCGGTTTTTAATTTATGATGCACCGTATGCCCATGACCTTTTGGATATCTAGTTACGATAACGAAGCGGCAGTAGTTTTACGAGTTCTGGAGCATATTTACACTGTTACACATGCGAAGTTTAACAATCGCAATGTTTGCACGAAGTACTCATACAGTTGTCGATTTGGATCGCTATGTAAACTCCCGGGATGATAACCACTCAGATAACACTGCAATGCCCCCAAGTGCCGTATCCAGGTGCGTAACTCTAATACTGCTTGGTACGTCAAGATATGCTATGTTCAAGATCTTGTTGTGCTGCAGAATAGGGCATTTCTTCCGGTTGGATCGATTATAAGGCTTCGTGTTTGTTTGCTAAGGAAAGCCAGCATTGTGATAAGGCGCCGCTCGGCCGACAGTCCCGGTATGTAGCGTATTAAAAGAAACAAGCCAAATAAGAAACCTGTGAGGTCCGCATTTATCGCAAAACTGAATGAGAATAAGTCTTTGAGGGATAGGCGAAGTCTTTATTAAACGTCACATTAAATTACTAGAGGAAGTGTGTTCGCCAAGTACCAACCTCTGTACTGTATATCAAACTGAAGTATTAGACTTGGCCTATACCTATGGAGCATTCTGAAAGCTTTTACAGCGTCAGTTCATCGGTTACGGACATCAATTTGGAACCACACAGAAATTCATTGTACAAGCAGTTTACACGACACTCTTTCTACATAACGTTAGCAGGGCTCTATCCCTGGCAAAAAATAAATGAGGAACGGGATGAGTCAACCGGATTCAAATTAAGAAGTCTTAAATCCTGGATTCCGGCAGGTGCGCTGTTTGTACTAATGGTTGCAGCCGCTTTCGACCGTATTCTGATGATTGTTAACGTCCGCGTGACCTTACAAAGCTCGGTTGGTCTGGCAGCTGAACTCCGACTGGTTACGATGGTGTGTTTTCGTTCATCCGTTGCTATACTAATCCCGTTGTCCTGTTATAAAACACGGAAACTGGAGAAAGTCATTTATACGATCTCCACTTATTGTATCGACGCCTTTTC